>OZ025252.1:24515259-24609902 GCA_964019135.1 Arenicola marina
CATTACGTGCCAAAGAGGGTTTGTGGCATATATACTCATGGGGAAAATAAACGTACCTCTTGTCACAGACGTTATTTTAAGGTGTGGCCATATAACTGACACACATTGCAACATAGGCAAAGGCTTTAATCCGAATACATGTATATGACAGAACTAAACGTAGTGCATTTCATTCTCCGTGAGTATATATACATGTACATGTATATATATATATGATCATTGTTCCATGTGAGCGCGAACTACTGTCAGTATAACTCACGCACTACTCACAGCTTGCATTTTTTACAATAACTAATTAAATCTCTTGATATATAAGATGGCCGCGGGGCGGGGACGGCCGGGGACGGGTGGGGACATGTAAGTAGAGAGCCCGTCCTTGGGACCCCCCTTCCCCCACCATGTAACATACGCAGGTCTGGCAGGGTGTGTGTCCGCATATCTCCCTAGCAACGTGGTGCCAACCGCTGCTTCTCCTCACACGAAACACGACCCGACCTTGACCTTTCTACGGCAGTGAAACGGATGCCAAGTGTCCAATTCCAATACCACCCCCTCCATCCCTTCCCTTCCCCCCTCGCACAAATACCCCCCCCCCCCTCCTCCCTCCCTCCCCACATATATGCGATATGGCGATATGTCCGTATTTTACCTTTATTTATTGCGGGTACATGTCCAGACCACACAAGGGGACCGGGGATGATGAAGCAATTCCTGCATGATTTAATCCTAGCCATACATCGCGTCTCACCTTAATTAGAACAACAGCTTAATCACACAGGAAAATCCAGTACATTGCTGTCGGTGTTTGTGCAAAACGAGGGAATACAGCGTATCTTGTGTATAGTATCAAACCCATAAGCAGTAACAACACTTTTTCGTTGAGAATTGTTAGCGTGAATTAAACAGTAAACTGAAAACACCAAAGTCTCGCAAGTAGTTTCTTTACGCTTCAAGCACATGTATACAAAAGCAGTCACCTAGATTCTCGCCGCCCCATACATATTATAAAGCACTCACCTAGATTCTCGCCTCCCCAGATATACATTTAGAAGCACTCACCTAGATTCTCGCCGCCCCATACATATTAAAAAGCACTCACCTAGATTCTCGCCGCCCCATACATATTAAAAAGCACTCACCTAGATTTTGGCCGCCCCAGATATACATTAAGAAGCACTCACCTAGATTCTCGCCGCCCCATACATATTAAAGAGCACTCACCTAGATTCTCGCCGCCCTATACATATTAAAGAGCACTCACCTAGATTCTCGCCGCCCCATACATATTAAAAAGCACTCACCTAGATTCTCGCCTCCCCAGATATACATTTAGAAGCACTCACCTAGATTCTCGCGGCCCATACATATTAAAAAGCACTCACCTAGATTCTCGCCGCCCCATACATATTAAAAAGCACTCACCTAGATTTTGGCCGCCTCAGATATACATTAAGAAGCACTCACCTAGATTCTCGCCGCCCCATACATATTAAGAAGCACTCACCTAGATTCTCGCCGCCCCATACATATTAAAAAGCACTCATCTAGATTCTCGCCTCCCCAGATATACATTTAGAAGCACTCACCTAGATTCTCGCCGCCCCATACATATTAAAAAGCACTCACCTAGATTCTCGCTGCCCCAGATATACATTAAGAAGCACTCACCTAGATTCTCGCTGCCCCAGATATACATTAAGAAGTACTCACCTAGATTCTCGCCGCCCCATACAGATTAAGAAGCACTCACCTAGATTCTCGGTGCCCCAGATATACATTAAGAAGCACTCACCTAGATTCTCGCCTCCCCAGACGTCCATCATCATGTCGTATTTGCCGATTTCCTCGAACCAAGCCTTGTCGATGACGAACAGGCCCCCAGCGATCATGGGCGTCCTGCAACAGACACCAGCAACACAAGGGTTAAAAGCTTAAAGGTTAGTGAATACAAGCATGAATTCAGTTCTCGGTTAGGGGATTAGTTGGCTTAATAAAATATGACGCTCTAAAGTCCATCTCTTAGGTCCAATGTTACTTTGCAAATACTTGATGCATTTGCACTATATTAACGAAATTCCATACGCACTAAATTTATTCGCCACCAATATTAACAACATTAACCATTTTATTACAATTTTTCATTGATTCGTGACGTCACAAGATAAACAGGTTTCGTTGCGCGAGGGTCAGCGTCCTCCCGCATCGATCGGGATGTAGCGATTCGCGTACGATTATTTGGAATCAGTGATAGTGAGGATGAGGAAGAGGAGGTCGAGGAATTAACTTAGGCAACCTGAGGAGTATCTGTTCTACCTGGCTGAGTTCCAGCTGAGTGGACTGTGCCTGAATTATTTATTGTTGAAAAAAAACAACCAAAACATCGTCATTTTGTGCGGTTTCAAAGGCCCGTTTGCTGATCCATACAACGATCCGGGACAGTGGTCACCCTCTCCACGCATTGTAACTTAGGTAATTTCAGATTCCTAAGGAACTGTAAATGTTGAAAAACTCATTAACAAAATGCCCTTCATAAACGGTATTTTCGGAAGAAGTGAGAACGCTTCATTCATAGAAACCGACGCTTATTATATCATGGGATCTAGATCAAAAAGCTGCAAATATGCCTTATAATCATATAAAAATATTAATTCTGCGACCAGCTTACAAATAGGTGAAAGTTACTTAGTTGTTTGTCCCAACCGGACACCATAACGTTCGGGTTTCCACAAGTATCGCTATAAAACGCATGTGATGACGCATCCTGCAAGATTAGTGCGCTGCGTGTTTTTTTAACTAGGCCGATAAATGCCTCCCTTCCAGGTGCATGAACAACTTCTTTTAGCCTAGATCTAGCAGTACTATACTAGTACATCAACTTTAGTTAACCCTAGATCTAGATTCTGTGTCATCCCCGTTCTCTACTGTACTAAGCTTAGCCCACCCTTGGGAAGAAACGCAGGCTGGCAACAGAGTGCAGTTGTTTGTGTTCAGTGTCACGAATGTATAGTGTTGCTCCAACCACCAAGAACACACCTCGAGTGTCATGGATCTAGGTCCATCTAGATCTACACGTGGCAAATAGTCATCATGAGTTAATATTAACCGAAATAAACATCTGAGTTTGGACGTACAAGCAGTACGTGGCGCGGGCAGTCGAAACGAGCGAGGCGCACTCAAACAGATTATCTTGTGACGTCACAACTTACTACTCTGGGCGGGGGTTTGGAAATTGATCGTTCGCTGCTTGAATTTATTTTGGTGAGTTTAGAGATTATTATTTATGGCACAAGGGAAATTTAACATAATTCAACCGGATATATGGCGTTAGTAACCACTGGGAAATGTATATTTGAAAGTGGTTCAGTAAGAAATACCCCCCGAAGAGATGAACTTTAACCTCTGTTAAAGGTTATATCACATCAGACAGCAGCCATATCTCCCGGGGGTAACACCATACGCCAGACTCGCGCAGAAAGTCGGGGGATAACTTGTATCCTGCATAGACAGACATTGACACAGGTTGAGCTGGCTTAGCAAAGCGGACGTGACTATCGCCGAACGCGCTACCCACTAGGCCACGGGGGGACCTCCTCCGATACTGACATGGGCGATACACAATTACACATGCAATTAATACATCAACCCGGACGCCTCTGTTTATAATTCAAAGTCGAACCCGGTTGTGTTTTCTTGCAAACATTATTTATTTCAGACAAGAGGTTATTTATCAACAACGGTTTCATATTCACAACGGGTCCGTAGGGTTGAAGCTCCCCGCGCTGCCCAGAGCTAGGGCCGCTCCACACGTAAAGGGTTAAACCACGGGTTAATTAAAACTGGAGAGGGCGGGGCCGGGGAGGTAGGCCCCTGACTCACGTATATATATATCTCACCTCCCCCCCCCCCCCCCCCACTATCAATTCTCCGCTAAGCTAGGCCACGTGACGAGATGTCAGACGTCTACGGCTGGACGGGATGACAACTAGCTGCCATGGCCGGCCACGTGGCATGGAGCCAGGCAGAGACACCAGGCACTGGGTAAAGGGTTAAAGCGAGGGTTAATTAATGCCGGAGATCATCATTATGACAAGGCATCCCCTGGTGCTTCCGCCGGCCCCACACGGCAGGAAGCATCAGCCCCCCCCCCCCCCGCCGGCTCCACACGGCAAGAAGCAGCAGCCCCCCCCCCCCCCGCCAAGAAGCATCAGCCCCCCCTCTGATATGGCGGTACATACACACGGTGGGTCTGGGGAAGCTCTCCTTAAAACATGGACGTCAAACCAGGCAACCATATTGCTTCATTCAATTTGCATATTGCATAATTATTGCCGATCGTCCCCAGAATGTGAAATATCCATAAAACATATTACGTAATCGCACACGTCGATATTCGATGTTCTTCCCGTGTAACATCCACGCGGCCCAGGCGCAATTGGCAATTTCTGCTCTCTATTTAAGCATGTTCTGTAAGGGTGGGTCTTTCATTGCATTTGCATAACAATTTTTTGTATTAATGCATGCAACGGCAAGTACCCTATGTGACAGTATCAATTCGCAGCTTCAAGAATGTAGAGCCGTGTTGGTTGGTTGGTTGTATATTCAGGACGCTTTTAACCGCTTTTCGTCATATCGCGTCAATGCAAGAAGGAAGGGAGAGTGGAGCCATTTTCCACGGGGGTAACCCCCTACTCTTTGCGAAGAAAAACATGGGATCTTTATCCTGCGACCACACAGACATGGCCACAGCAGGGCTCGAACCACCGACCCACGTGGCGTTAGGCTATCATGTGACCAGAGCACTCAATGCGAGCGCTCTAGCCCACTGTACAGCCGTATTGGA
The DNA here is from genome assembly GCA_964019135.1 of Arenicola marina. Taxonomy (NCBI): domain Eukaryota; kingdom Metazoa; phylum Annelida; class Polychaeta; family Arenicolidae; genus Arenicola; species Arenicola marina. The sequence goes on from OZ025252.1 coordinate 24,520,100, forward strand.
GGTTACATACAAATATAGTCCAACGTTGAAAGGCAAGATAGAAAAATGACAGCCTTGACAAAACTGATCTCAAACGTTCGAACATGGGTTAACGGTTGAGATTAAACCTTAACACGGTGACGTGTTCAGCGCCGGACAAGCCAATAGCATTGCCGTCAATACAAGAATGCAACAGTTAACGCTCTAGTGGTTAAGCCGTGGGTTAATTACTCGGGATTGGCTTTACGATGGCAGTGCCAGGCGAGACAAAGCAATAGTCCCAGACACAAAATCAAGTGACGGTGAAAGCCTATAAGCTCCCGTTGTGAATGGATTCGTCAAAGCTGTCAAAGCAGACAAAGCGACGACGTTCAGCGGTTCGTTATCAGTCGGAAGTGCATAATCAGCGATCAATAATACGTGACAGTGGCTTATATGGTACACAATACGGTAACCCGCCCTCGCGTAGTAAGTATTGACGGGAGGTCGTTAAGGCTAGTAATATTACAATGGGCAGCCCTTATCGGAACGTCAGTTTAATGGTGCTATTAATAAAATAAGGGAGGAGGAGGAGGTGGGTCGGAGAGTACAACGTGAGCGATGCGGGTCGAGGCTGTGGTCGAGACTGTCAGGTCGCCGTGTCACAGCTGCTTAAGTCCGTCCTCACACTGTTTTCTTTCCTTCACCCAATCCTGGTCCCCCCCCCCACCCCCACCGACTCCACACCCTCTCTACCCCCTCCACATAGACCTCTATCTGCTCCCACCCTCCCCGCCAACCGCCTTCATCTAGACCAGCCACCTCCAACCTTCACATAGCCCTATCGCTATCCGGACCCCCGTGCCCTATCTCTATCCGGACCCCCGTGCTCCCCTTCACCAAGTCCAACCCGCACTCCCCTACCCTCCCCTTCCCTTTCCTTCACCAAGTCCCCGCCGCACCCCCCCCCCCCACCTTTCTTCCCTTCACCAAGTCCAAGCCGTACCTCCCCCCCGCCCCTCTCCTACCTGTCGCGTCGAATGCCCTCCACAATCAATCATAGATTCATACAGATCCATTCTCCAGCTCCTTAGGCATATTCCGCCCTCAGCCACCCAACAGACTGTCCAAAAGCCACCGCCCTCCCTTGCCTTGCACCGACTCTCCCTCGCCATCCGCCGAGCTTCCCAGGCCTACACCCCCCCCCCCCCACCTCCAACCGCCCTACCACGTCACCTGCCGCCGGGCTTCCCGGGACTACCCCCACACACACCAATCCCACCCACCCCCGAGATCCTCAGGAATAACCCCCCCCCCCTCTCCACCGCCCCGTGTCTCGAGGGAGCACTGTATGTCGCGACACGCCTCTTCATCGGCGGAAATCAGGCGGCCTCGCCGGAGCGCCCCCTGGCGAAGGTCAGGTTGATCAATAAAGATCAGCGACACGTGCTCGGCAGACCGCGGCATCGCCTTAGTGGGGAGGGGGGGGGGGGAGGAAGGGCGGTTTGGGGGATACGGGGCATGGAACGACAGGACGGTCAGGGGGACAAGGCGGTCTGGGGGACAAGGCGGTCTGGGGGACGACAGGGCGGTTTGGGGGACACGGGGCATGGGACGACAGGGCGGTCAGGGGGACGACAAGGCGGTCTGGGGGACGACATGGCGGTTTGGGGGACACGGGGCATGGGAGGACAGGGCGGTCAGGGGGACGACAGAGCGGTCTGGGGAACGACAGGGTGGTCTGGGGAACGACAGGGCGGTCACGACAGGGCGGTCTGGGGGACGACATGGCGGTCTGGGGGTCACGGGGCACGGGACGACATGGCGGTCTGGGGGACGACAGGGCGGTCTGGGGAACAACCTAGCATATGATATATGAGACATTTCCTTCTCATCCCAGCAGACATTATACAATCCCATGACACAATATAAGTCGGCTCACGATCGTCCCCCAGCATGCCATGGGGCACATCCGGTACATTTTGACGTGTTACCACATTTACATAAATGAAAAACACTCTTCTGAAAAGACCTGGCCACCCGCGCGTCCCACCAGGGGTCGCCCAATACATAGGTCGACAACAATGCAGGGATGCGGATCCCAAGCTAGAGAGAGAGAAAACCCCTGCCCACATGTTTTATTGTTGGCGAAGAAGCCGTAGAACCAAGCGCCGGTCACGATGTTCCTCCACTTACGGGGCTTAAAACCAAATCGCCCTTCACCATTACCGTTGTAACGGGAGGAAAAAACCTCGTCGCCAAGGAGATAGAAGCATTATATCAATGTTGGATTAATCTCCTTAAAGGGGGCAGGGTCGGCGCCCAGGGTCTCCTCGGCTTGCTTGTCTCAGGTCACTGACGGTGATAGATGTTAGCAAGACAGTGGCTTTGCGCTCTCCGTGGGGCGTCGGGCGCTCCAAGATTGTGCGCAGAAGGAGGAAATCTCCCACAAGAGGGCGCTCCAAGATTGTGCGCAGAAGGAGGAAATCTCCCACAAGAGGGCGCTCCAAGATTGTGTGCGCAGAAGGAGGAAATCTCCCACAAGAGGGCGCTCCAAGATTGTGCGCAGAAGGAGGAAATCTCCCACAAGAGGGCGTTCTCATTGCGTAGCAGGCACTTAATTTCTCGATATTTCGCTGCGGGTGATTTATATTCATTGCTTTATGTATCTAGATATTATATATATAAATATAAGCAAAGAGGTCAATTTGATTATCAAATGATAGTATAAGGACATTAATAATTAATTATTTCGGCGTTCGCCTAGGGTTGCGGCTTCTGAGACCCACCTGATGGCCTGTATGGGGTCGTTGGGGAGGGAGAGGGGACTGTGACCCACCTGATGGCCTGTATGGGGTCGTTGGGGAGGGAGAGGGGACTGAGACCCACCCGATGGCCTGTATGGGGTCGTTGGGGAGGGAGAGGGGACTGAGACCCACCTGATGGCCTGTATGGGGTCGTTGGGGAGGGAGAGGGGACTGAGACCCACCCGATGGCCTGTATGGGGTCGTTGGGGAGGGAGAGGGGACTGAGACCCACCTGATGGCCTGTATGGGGTCGTTGGGGAGGGATAGGGGACTGAGACCCACCTGATGGCCTGTATGGGGTCGTTGGGGAGGGAGAGGGGACTGAGACCCACCTGATGGCCTGTATGGGGTCGTTGGGGAGGGAGAGGGGACTGAGACCCACCTGATGGCCTGTATGGGGTCGTTGGGGAGGGAGAGGGGACTGAGACCCACCTGATGGCCTGTATGGGGTCGTTGGGGAGGGAGAGGGGACTGAGACCCACCTGATGGCCTGTATGGGGTCGTTGGGGAGGGAGAGAGGGCTGAGACCCACCTGATGGCCTGTATGGGGTCATTTTTCCTCCGGTTTATTTCGTCCCCCGTCATGTAATCCCACTTGAAGACGAGGTTCCAGTCGAAACCTGCAAAGAGAACAAAAACCAAAAACACATTAGTGTTGTTCTATGCGCTTTATTGCGCATAGAACAACAACAACATGGTACAGGGCTAGACTGGCACAAGAACGCTTTCAGGAGGCACAATAACATGGGGTTTGGGGGAAGGAGCTTGTTGCATAAGCAGGTGCTTGTGGCAGGGCGCGAACTCATGACCTGTTGATCTGCTGACAGCATCCTCATCCACTGAGCTCTTGAAACGATTACGGGCTGGCCCCGTTTGCCAATAAGACAACCTAGGCACAATGACCCCCCACCCCAATCATCGCACTGTGGGTGGTCATGGCACAACAGATCCGACACCCCCCGCCTCCCCAGCGGACAAGCTGTGGGTCACAGGCATGTGTGGGGGGGTGCTACAGGTGTGTGTGGGGGGGAAGGGGGCACATCAGTGTGTGTGAGGGCGGGGGGGGGGGAAGGGGTACATGTGTGTGTGTGTGGGGGGGGGGGGTCATAATGTAGGCTGTCCAGCACACCCTGATGAAAAAGTAGGACAAAAGTAGGAATGGAAATATAAAAAAAGTAGGACAAAAATAGGAAAATAGAAGCAAAAAGTATGACTCAAATAGCATATGTAGCAACATTATTCCAGATAAACAAATGACAAAAAGTTATATTACTGAGAAAATACTTTTTTTGAACATTTCCTATACGCTGCTCAGCTGTACTTGTATTTTCGTTATTAGAACTTGACAAGCCCGTGTTGATTTAAAAATATATCAGGACGCAAAAACAAAATAACTCTTGACTTTTGCAATAATACAAGCGCTATGCACTTTAACAGCAATTCACGACATTTTGAAAATGCGTCTGGTGAAGCAAATATCAGAAAGTAGGAAAACGTGGGAAAATATATGTATTTTGAAGAAAAAGTGGGGAAAATAGGATTGAGACAAAAAAGTTATAAAACGTAGGATCACTGGACAGCCTGCATAATGACGTCGGGGGCTTCCCACATTTATTTGATTCGGGGGGGAGCAGGGATCACTAACTCACACTAACACATCATAAGGAATTCCGCCAACGCTTTCTTCCCGTCAAGCAATCTACCCGTCAACTCAGTCACATTATAAGAGTCCGCACTATAGGAAATCATTTAACACCACGTCATATTACAGAAAAAACGTTTTCATCGTTCTGGCGCCCTCCCCGCCACCACCACTCCACCCCCCACCTCCCCCCGTGGTCGGGGCGGCGGGAGATGGGGGGGGGGGGAGGGGGGATACTCCCATGTAATATAGGTGGATGTGTGTCTAGACTAAGAGGCCGAACTCAGTTGAAAGAGGCAGAATGTCATCAAAACCCTGGGCCGACACCTTTAATAATAATAATAAAAAAAGAACACCCTGAAATTAACCATTTTGTTCTCAAAATGATGTTTAAATCAAGGAACCCACGTTGATATTGGAAAGATTTCGTGATAAATCAAGCGGTAACCCGTGGCGAAATGGCACCGATTCGTCCTTTTAGCAACAGCCTTGTGCCTCTCCCCACTAATATGTAGCACACATCTCGCCACAGACGACAAATGGTAAATACGAGTAGTGCACACTCTTGTCCAAACCACAATATAGGTAAAATGTTGTCACATCTACGTGCATTAAGTCACAATACAAATAAAATAATAATAATATAGATGAAACATTTTGTCATAATAAATATAATATAGTCATAATATTTAAAAAAATAGTCATCACATGGTTAAAGTGTCATAATATAGAATAAAAAATAGTCATAATATAGAATAAAAATAGTCATAATACGGATACAAATGTGGCTATACTGACAATAATTATTATATATTTAAAAAACGTAATAAATGGTAAATCGCCGTAAAAGACCGATGATGATGTCGGATCTTGCACAACGTAACATGCATAGACCAGACTTACACCTAGTGGCCGATACATGTCTTTATATACTACTCACAATGTGCTAAGGATCACCTCTATGCAGAGATATCTGAGTGTCTAACAGGTGACTGGGTAATTCTACCATAATACAAAGACGTTTGTCTTTACCATGCATGGTACCACACGAGTGACAGATTGAACACAGACCGGGGAAGGTTTATCTGTATTATAGTCAAATTACACACAGATTGGGGAAGGTATATCTGCATTATAATAGTAGAATTACACAGTCACCTGTTATACAATTAGATATCTCTGCATAGAGGTGATCCTTAGAAAATTGTGAGTAGTATATATCTGTAGTGATGGCGACGTGGGCCTGACTGCACTCACTTAGCCCTAAGAGGCCTGCTGCGCTACCGTCCCATCTGGGCTGTGTCACTTCCTAAAAAACAGCCACTCCGAAAAGGCATCGTCACCCTTCCCACCCCCATCGCCACCCCCACCTATGTCCCTTCTTTCCAAAACACATCCAACAGACCAGGCCCCTTTCCCGTGCGTCCCTCCCCCCCCCCCGCCCCCCTTCCCCCCTCACCCTCCGCCCATCCCCTTCCGCCCCTACCCCCTCACCCTCTTTCTCCCCAGCTAGACCCACCCGGCACGAAACCCCCCACATCCAGGGGTGAGTTGCGTGGGGCCCCGCGTCTGCGGGAGACGGGCTATTAGTACCAGGTGGGACCCCCTCGGGACCACAGGGTCATCAGTATTTATTAAATCACGACAACGGGCGAAGCAAAAGAATCCATTCCACTTCTTGGTCATGGCCGGGAGAAGCGGTGAGTGGTGGTAGGGGGGGGGGGGGGGGTAGGGTGGCAGGTAAAAGAGGAGCAGCGATGAGGGGGTGACATGGGGCAGAGGGTCGCATCCCTCTGGGAGGGAACAGAACGAACGAACATTTGTCGGTGTTATAAATATAGATGTACAATGTGTGCAGAAATTGAATGGAATGGGTCTAGGATTCCGATTCTGTCCCTTCCTTGCTCAGTCGAACTGGGGGCCTGGCTTCCGAGTTCTGAGGATTGGTGTCTGCAGGTATGGATTGGTGTCTGCAGGTATGGATTGGTGACTGAGGTAAGGATTGGTGTCTCAGGCAAGGATTGGTGTATGCAGGTAAGGATTGGTGTATGCAGGTAAGAATTGGTGTTTGAGGTAAGGATTGGTGTCTGCAGGTATGGATTGGTGTCTGCGGTAAGGATTTGTGTCTGAGGTAAGGATTGGAATGGAACGTTGGTGTTTTAGGCCACTTTTGTGCACATACAGGCTAAATTGGGCCAAGGAACCTCCCGAGACGATGAAGGATGAAGGAATGAAACATGCCCCAGATTAGGTGCCCGAGCCCGGATTCGAACCCAGGACCTATTGATCTGCGGTCTAGTGCGCTAACCACTACACCAGGGAGGCCCCCGAGGTAAGGATTGGTGTATGCAGGTAAGAATTGGTGTCTGAGGTAAGGATTGGTGTCTGCAGGTATGGATTGGTGTCTGGTAAGGATTAGTGTCTGAGGTAAGGATTGGTGTCTGCATGTAAGGATTGGTGTTTGAGGTAAGGATTGGTGTCTGCAGGTATGGATTGGTGTCTGAGGTAAGGATTGGTGTCTGCAGGTATGGATTGGTGTCTGCAGGTATGGATTGGTGTCTGAGGTAAGGATTGGTGTCTGCAGGTAAGGATTGGTGTCTGAGGTAAGGATTGGTGTCTGCAGGTATGGATTGGTGTCTGAGGTAAGGATTAGTGTCTGCAGGTAAGGATTGGTGTCTGAGGTACGGATTGGTGTCTGCAGGTAAGGATTTGTGTTTGAGGTAAGGATTGGTGTATGCAGGTAAGGATTGGTGTCTGAGGTAAGGATTGGTGTCCGCAGGTATGGATTGGTGTCTGAGGTAAGGATTGGTGTCTGCAGGTAAGGATTGGTGTCTGAGGTAAGGATTGGTGTATGCAGGTAAAGATTGGTGTCCGAGGTTAGGATTGGTGTCCGAGGTAAGGATTGGTGTCTGCAGGTAAGGATTGGTGTCTGCAGGTAAGGATTGGTGTCCGAGGTAAGGATTGGTGTCCGAGGTAAGGATTGGTGTCTGAGGTAAGGATTGGTGTCCGAGGTTAGGATTGGTGTCCGAGGTAAGGATTGGTGTCTGCAGGTAAGGATTAGTGTCTGTAGGTAAATATTGGTGTCTCAGGTAAGGATTGGTGTCTGAGGTAAGGATTGGTGTATGCAGGTAAAGATTGGTGTCTGAGGTAAGGATTGGTGTATGCAGGTAAGGATTTGTGTCTGAGGTAAGGATTGGTGTCTGCAGGTAAGGATTGGTGTCCGAGGTAAGGATTGGTGTATGCAGGTAAGGATTGGTGTCTGAGGTAAGGATTGGTGTCTGCAGGTAAGGATTGGTGTTTGAGGTAAGGATTAGTGTATGCAGGTAAGGATTGGTGTCTGAGGTAAGGATTGGTGTCTGCAGGTATGGATTGGTGTCTGCGGTAAGGATTGGTGTCTGCAGGTAAGGATTGGTGTCTGAGGTAAGGATTGGTGTATGCAGGTAAGGATTGGTGTCTGAGGTAAGGATTGGTGTCTGCAGGTAAGGATTAGTGTCTGTAGGTAAATATTGGTGTCTCAGGTAAGGATTGGTGTCTGAGGTAAGGATTGGTGTATGCAGGTAAAGATTGGTGTCTGAGGTAAGGATTGGTGTATGCAGGTAAGGATTTGTGTCTGAGGTAAGGATTGGTGTCTGCAGGTAAGGATTGGTGTCCGAGGTAAGGATTGGTGTCTGCAGGTATAGATTGGTGTCCGAGGTAAGGATTAGTGTCCGAGGTTAGGATTGGTGTCCGAGGTAAGGATTGGTGTCTGCAGGTAAGGATTGGTGTCTGCAGGTAAGGATTGGTGTCCGAGGTAAGGATTGGTGTCCGAGGTTAGGATTGGTGTCCGAGGTAAGGATTGGTGTCTGCAGGTAAGGATTGGTGTCTGCAGGTAAGGATTGGTGTCCGAGGTAAGGATTGGTGTCCGAGGTAAGGATTGGTGTCTGAGGTAAGGATTGGTGTCCGAGGTTAGGATTGGTGTCCGAGGTAAGGATTGGTGTCTGCAGGTAAGGATTAGTGTCTGTAGGTAAATATTGGTGTCTCAGGTAAGGATTGGTGTCTGAGGTAAGGATTGGTGTATGCAGGTAAAGATTGGTGTCTGAGGTAAGGATTGGTGTATGCAGGTAAGGATTTGTGTCTGAGGTAAGGATTGGTGTCTGCAGGTAAGGATTGGTGTCCGAGGTAAGGATTGGTGTCTGCAGGTATAGATTGGTGTCCGAGGTAAGGATTAGTGTCCGAGGTTAGGATTGGTGTCCGAGGTAAGGATTGGTGTCTGCAGGTAAGGATTGGTGTCTGCAGGTAAGGATTGGTGTCCGAGGTAAGGATTGGTGTCCGAGGTTAGGATTGGTGTCCGAGGTAAGGATTGGTGTCTGCAGGTAAGGATTGGTGTCTGCAGGTAAGGATTGGTGTCCGAGGTAAGGATTGGTGTCCGAGGTAAGGATTGGTGTCTGAGGTAAGGATTGGTGTCTGCAGGTAAGGATTGGTGTCTGAGGTAAGGATTAGTGTATGCAGGTAAGGATTGGTGTCTGAGGTAAGGATTAGTGTCTGCAGGTAAGGATTGGTGTCTGAGGTAAGGATTGGTGTCTGCAGGTAAGGATTAGTGTCTGAGGTAAGGATTGGTGTCTGCAGGTAAGGATTGGTGTTTGAGGTAAGGATTGGTGTATGCAGGTAAGGATTGGTGTCTGAGGTAATGATTGGTGTCTGAGGTAAGGATTGGTGTCTGAGGTAAGGATTGGTGTTTGCAGGTATGGATTGGTGTCTGAGGTAAGGATTGGTGTCTGCAGGTAAGGATTGGTGTCTGAGGTAAGGATTGGTGTATGCAGGTAAAGATTGGTGTCTGAGGTAAGGATTGGTGTATGCAGGTAAGGATTGGTGTCTGAGGTAATGATTGGTGTCTTAGGTAAGGATTGGTGTCTGAGGTAAGGATTGGTGTCTGAGGTAAGGATTGGTGTCTGCAGGTAAGGATTGGTGTCTGAGGTAAGGATTAGTGTATGCAGGTAAGGATTGGTGTCTGAGGTAAGGATTAGTGTCTGCAGGTAAGGATTGGTGTCTGAGGTAAGGATTGGTGTCTGCAGGTAAGGATTAGTGTCTGAGGTAAGGATTGGTGTCTGCAGGTAAGGATTGGTGTTTGAGGTAAGGATTGGTGTATGCAGGTAAGGATTGGTGTCTGAGGTAATGATTGGTGTCTGAGGTAAGGATTGGTGTCTGAGGTAAGGATTGGTGTTTGCAGGTATGGATTGGTGTCTGAGGTAAGGATTGGTGTCTGCAGGTAAGGATTGGTGTCTGAGGTAAGGATTGGTGTATGCAGGTAAAGATTGGTGTCTGAGGTAAGGATTGGTGTATGCAGGTAAGGATTGGTGTCTGAGGTAATGATTGGTGTCTTAGGTAAGGATTGGTGTCTGAGGTAAGGATTGGTGTTTGCAGGTATGGATTGGTGTCTGAGGTAAGGATTGGTGTCTGCAGGTAAGGATTGGTGTCTGAGGTAAGGATTGGTGTCTGAGGTAAGGATTGGTGTCTGCAGGTAAGGATTGGTGTCTGTAGGTAAATATTGGTGTCTCTTTGGTGCCAACCAAAATCAGAAACCCGGGAGCCACGAACGCTTTGACCGTCCCGGTGACTCGGTGGACGAACGCTTTGACCGCCCCAATGACTCGGTGGACGAACGCTTTGACCGCCCCAGGGACTCGGTGGACGAACGCTTTTGACCGTCCCAGTGACTCGGTGGACGAACGCTTTGACCGCCCCAGGGACTCGGTGGACGAACGCTTTTGACCGTCCCAGTGACTCGGTGGACGAACGCTTTGACCGCCCCAGGGACTCGGTGGACGAACGCTTTTGACCGTCCCCGTGACTCGGTGGACGAACGCTTTGACCGCCCCAATGACTCGGTGGACGAACGCTTTGACCGCCCCAATGACTCGGTGGACGAACGTTTTGACCATCCCAGTGACTCGGTGGACGAACGCTTTGACCGCCCCAATGACTCGGTGGACGAACGCTTTGACCGCCCCAGTGACTCGGTCGACGAACGCTTTGACCGCCCCAGTGACTCGGTGGACGAACGCTTTGACCGCCCCAGGGACTCGGTGGACGAACGCTTTTGACCGTCCCAGGGACTCGGTGGACGAACGCTTTGACCGCCCCAGGGACTCGGTGGACGAACGCTTTTGACCGTCCCAGGGACTCGGTGGACGAACGCTTTTGACCGTCCCAGGGACTGTCCCAGTGACTCGGTGGACGAACGCTTTGACCGCCCCAGGGACTCGGTGGACGAACGCTTTTGACCGTCCCAGTGACTCGGTGGACGAACGCTTTGACCGCCCCAATGACTCGGTGGACGAACGCTTTGACCGCCCCAATGACTCGGTGGACGAACGTTTTGACCGTCCCAGTGACTCGGTGAACGAACGCTTTGACCGCCCCAATGACTCGGTGGACGAACGCTTTGACCGCCCTAGGGACTCGATGGACGAACGCTTTTGACCGTCCCAGTGACTCGGTGGACGAACGCTTTGACCGCCCCAATGACTCGGTGGACGAACGCTTTGACCGCCCCAATGACTCGGTGGACGAACGTTTTGACCGTCCCAGGGACTCGGTGGACGAACGCTTTGACCGCCCCAATGACTCGGTGGACGAACGCTTTGACCGTCCCAGGGACTCGGTGGACGAACGCTTTGACCGTCCCGGTGACTCGGTGGACGAACGCTTTGACCGTCCCAGTGACTCGGTGGACGAACGCTTTGACCGCCCCAGTGACTCGGTGGACGAACGCTTTTGACCGTCCCAGGGCCTCGGTGGACGAACGCTTTGACCGCCCCAGGGACTCGGTGGACGAACGCTTTTGACCGTCCCAGTGACTCGGTGGACGAACGCTTTGACCGTCCCAGTGACTCGGTGGACGAACGCTTTGACCGCCCCAATGACTCGGTGGACGAACGCTTTTGACCGTCCCAGGGACTCGGTGGACGAACGCTTTGACCGTCCCGGTGACTCGGTGGACGAACGCTTTGACCGTCCCAGTGACTCGGTGGACGAACGCTTTGACCGCCCCAGTGACTCGGTGGACGAACGCTTTGACCGCCCCAGGGACTCGGTGGACGAACGCTTTAAACGTCCGGGTGACTCGGTGGACGAACGCTTTGACCGTCCCAGTGACTCTTGGGTGGGACTCGCCCCAGTGTGTTTGTCACATCCTTCCCGACATGCCTTCAGGTCGACAACATTAATATGTGAGAGCCGATAAATAACGCATGGGTTACCCCTCTACTGAACTGGGCAACCCCCACTTACCCCCCCCCCCCCCCCCACCCCACCCCCCTTCCCGCCCTCTCGCCCTCCGGCTCGTGTCCGTTGTGCAGCGCGGCTACTGACTGGCGGACTGCGGACCGACAACGAGGAGTCGTCCATCTAAGAGGTGACGTGTATTGACTGGGGGGGGGGGGCAGACGCGCAGCCCCCCCCCCCCTATATACAGGGAGGCGTATCGATACTGGACAAGCGGAGGTTATGGTGCAATCCCAGTCTCATTCCATTCCTCTCCGAACCACCCCCGCCCTCCCCAACCCTGCAGCGCCCCCCCCCCTTCCTCCCTCTCACCGCCACCACCGCCCTTCCGACCACCTATTGTAATGCAAGTCCGAACTTGTTGCTGTAATTCTGATGGAGGCGCTCGGCGGGCAGGACGATACGCTCCGAGGAAATATGAGGTTGTGGGGGGTTGTGGAGCGAGGGGAGGGGGTGGTAGGCATGTGAGGCGGCGGGGCGAGGGAATGGGGGGGGGGGTCGTTGGGTAGGAGGGAGGGGGTTGCCAAACCACAAACCAACGATGCTTTCCGGCGAGAGTGCAGCAATTTGGAGGGGATTTATAACTGCGGGAGCCATGGGTTGAAGGAGTTACGACGGACGGTGGAAAGCAAGCGACAGAGCTGCGGAGAGAAGTGAGGGGCAGGGCCCCGAGGGGGGGGGGGGGGGGCGGTGAAGAAGGGAGCAAAAAAAAGGGGGACATTGCTTATATACGGCTGCCATAGACATAGCCGCACACCAAGCCAGCCAGCCAGCCAGCCAGCCAGCCAGCCAGCCAGCCAGCGAGCCAGCAAGCGGTAACGTACGCCGGGCTGGGAATACTATATTAATCCTTATTAAGGCTGGGTCAATCCAATACCTGTGGCCACTAGGGGAAATGTCCTGATTATACACAATTGGGGACGCGGTGTCAACGGCGCCAAGGCGAGTGGTGGCCATAACATAAATGATGCATGTGGCAGGGCGCCATCGGCGTCCAGCACAGCAACTGGTTTAATAAAGGGTGGGAGGAAGGAGAGGGGGGGGGGGGGTTTAACGCCATAACGCAAAAACGAACGGAAGCAATTGTTATTGTTAAAGCCACCGACGGGGCAGCGCGTGTCACCGCAAGTGATCCGCAGCAACAGTATGTCACAATACATCACTATGTAGTCAAAGAGTGGGCTGTAGTGACAGTATGTCACAATACATCACTATGTAGTCAAAGAGTGGGATGTAGTGACAGTATGTCACAATACATCACTATGTAGTCAAAGAGTGGGATGTAGTGACAGTATGTCACAACACATCACTATGTAGTCAAAGAGTGGGATGTAGTGACAGTATGTCACAATACATCACTATGTAGTCAAAGAGTGGGATGTAGTGACAGTATGTCACAACACATCACTATGTAGTCAAAGAGTGGGATGTAGTGCCAGTATCATAATACATCACTATGTAGTGACAGTGTCGCAATATATCACCATGCAGTGACACAGTGAATCAGTGTCACCATATTTCCCTATGTAGTGATACAGTGTCACAACAAGCTCACTGCACGATTCCCAAGGCTGTCTGATTGGTTCGCAGCCTTAGCTGTACGGTAGATGAAGAACCCTTGCCTGCTGCTGGACTCTTAAAGCGATATGCTTACATGCGCCATCTTGGATTTTTTACATTTTAGAATCAAGACTAAAGTATCTCAAAATATATGATGCGTATGTCTTTATATCTCTTTGAGTCTGTAAAACAAACATTTCAACATAAAACTTCGCGGTTTATTTTTATCGCGCGCGGACGTGATAGCGAGCCGCGGTCGACATCACACACAAAATAGCGACCTGCGAACAGGCGCGTAGGGATATAAAGCCGGCCTTCTGCTCCGTTGACCAAAATGTTTCTCTCCGGATAGCCCGCAGGCTTTCAGTATTTAAACTCAAGACAGTGTACTTATTTGACATGGAGAGGATGTTGGTAACACAAAAAAATACGGAATATATTGCTTTAACAGAAGCAGCCCAAATGCCTGCATTCAGCCAGCGCGGTGGTCACAATGATGCGATAACTGAAGGAAACCATCCAAGATGACTGTATAAAGACAATCATCGTAACGTGGGAAATGGACAGAAACAATCACTCAGGCTAGGGATGGTTGCTTCGGGAAGGGCACTTCAACCTTAAAGGTGATCTGCCGCCAATGGACACGGATACCCCAAGGGAAAAATACGAGCCACTGTTTCCCAATAGCTTACTTAATTAATACTCGAGAATTGCATTTAGAATATCCTTTCATTGATCTGGCCCTCACATGGAAGGCAGATCTCCATGGGGATGACCCATCACATAGCTCACGCAATACTCAAGCAGCGCATTTACTACATTAATCCATTCGGCGAGGCCCTAAAGTGGAAGATATCTTTCCCAGAGAGAACCATTACAGCGCTAATGCAAGCTATAAAAAAAAAGGGGGGGGGGGCGTGCGGGGGGGGGGGGTATGCAAGTAGACGAGACACCAGCGCTGTCAACCCCAAGTCATAACACAGTGACATTATGCGTCACCCAATGCGACTTTGGTTAAAACGTTGAGCCAACAAAGCGGCACAGTTTGCCGGACACTAAACACTCATAAATCTTACTTCAGCATCTCGACCACGCCGGGTGATCCCGAGGGAGTTACCATACCCCTCCGCATACCGCCAGACTGGACACCTAGTCCGCCTCGGTCTTATTGGAGATGAGGTCAATGAGATGTTTTTACTGCCGTTCGAGGTCACGATGGGCTGCCCAAGGCATCGGAATGGCGCATTACTGGCGCTTGGGATAAGGGTAAATACAGATTGGACACCCTGGGTCCTAGAGTATGGTTAGGGGGTCCCCCCGTGGCCCAGTGGGAAGCGCGATCGGAAGGCTCATGTCCAAGGTGCTCTGCTAGGCCAGTTGGGTCAAGCGACCGGTGCCTGGTTCAAATGCCACCTGTGCAAATGTGTGTGCATGTTTCTGTCTTTTTTTCGCAAAGAGCAGGGGGTTACTTACTCTCGCAGACATGGCTCCCCTCGGCCTTGACCTTCCCATTGTTGTTGCGATATGACGTTAAATGTTAAGCTACCGATACTGAAATCAAACAACCAACCTAGTCTACCACACAGGTATCAGTCCATAGCATAGGCTGAAAGGTAGGGAGTCTACCACACATGTATCAGTCCATAGCATAGGCTGAACGGTGGGGAGTCTACCACACAGGTATCAGTCCATAGCATAGGCTGAACGGTAGGGAGTCTACCACACATGTATCAGTCCATAGCATAGGCTCAACGGTGGGGAGTCTACTACACAGGTAGCAGAGACCATAGCATAGGCTGAACGGTGGGGAGTCTACCACACAGGTATCAGAGACCACAGCATAGACTGAACGGTGGAGAGTCTACCACACAGGGATCAGTCCATAGCATAGGCTGAACAGTGGGGGGTCTACCACACAGGGATCAGTCCATAGCATAGGCTGAACGGTGGGAAGTCTACCACACAGGTATCAGTCCATAACATAGGCTGAACGGTAGGGAGTCTACCACACATGTATCAGTCCATAGCATAGGCTCAACGGTGGGGAGTCTACCACACAGGTATCAGTCCATAGCATAGGCTGAACGGTAGGGAGTCTACCACACATGTATCAGTCCATAGCATAGGTTGAACGGTGGGGAGTCTACCACACAGGGATCAGTCCATAGCATAGGCTGAACAGTGGGGGGTCTACCACACAGGGATCAGTCCATAGCATAGGCTGAACGGTGGGGTCTTACCACACAGGTATCAGTCCATAGCATAGGCTGTACAAAACCAAGTGATACCCATGTATACCGACAAGCGGCTAAATATATCACCTTGCGTGTAGACAGGCAACATAGGACGTGTAGCGCCCTCTGTTGTCGGGGACTAATTGAGTCACTCTCTGCCTTCGACTCACGCCGCTAGGGGCTCCGTTATATATATGTTGTCAGCTACTTCATCAATGCATACAGACATTCACCCGCCAGGGCGGCGCTGCGCAAATTGATACAACAAATGTACCAGGGACCCAGCCTATATCTAATAAAACAAATGTGCCGGCGACCCAGCATATACCCAATAAAACAAATGTGCCGGGGACCCAGCCTATACCTAATAAAACAAATGTGCCGGGGACCAAGCCTATACCTAATAAAACAAATGTGCCGGGGACCCAGCCCATACCTAATAAAACAAATGTGCCGGGACCCAGCCTATACTTAATGAAACAAATGTGCCGGGAACCCAGCCTATACCTAATAAAACAAACGTGCCGGGGACCCAGCCTATACTTAATGAAACAAATGTGACGGGGACCCAGCCTATACCTAATAAAACAAATGTGCCGGGACCCAGCCTATACCTAATAAAACAAACGTGCCGGGGACCCAGCCTATACTTAATGAAACAAATGTGCCGGGGACCCAGCCTATACTTAATGAAACAATTGTGCCGGGACCCAGCCCATACATAATAAAACAAACGTGCCGGGGACCCAGCCTATACTTAAAGAAACAAATGTGCCGGGGACCCAGATTATACTTAATGAAACAAATGTGCCGGGAACCAACCTATACGTAATAAACAAACGTGCCGGGGACCCAGCCTATACTTAATAAAACAAATGTGCCGGGGACCCAGCATATATTTAACAAAAACAAATGTGCCGGGACCCAGCCTATACTGAATAAAACGACTGTGCCGGGGACCCAGCCTATACCTAATAAAACTAATGTGCCGGGGACCCAGTCTATGCCTAATAACACATTGTGTCATGTGGACAAAGGAAAGAGAAGAGTTCGTTCCCAGTTAATACCTTCTCAATTTGGTACACTGAGTATTTTGCTGCAGTTAATACGCAAGGCTTGTTTTATTCTTTAAAATGACTATTTTGCAAGATTTTTTCTTGAAAATGGCTCTAGGCCAACAGGAGCGGTCTGAGCGGAGGAATGGAGCGCCATCTAGCGAATGGGAGCCGGTGATTGAGACTACGACATTCTCCTAGGAGACGAAGCTCGTTCCTTACATCTTCTCTGTCCCACGTAAGCGCCAACCTCACGGTTGACCTCAACCGTGCTGGGGTCCCGAATGGGTTTAGATGGCTGTTTAGGTTGAATTTTGTATTTTCGATGCCGGATTTCAAAAATATAGACATTCGGTTGTCGCCCGATCACAATGGAAGAGTCACGCGACAGAATATTTCAACACAGCACAGTAGTTCATGCTTTTGACCTCGATCGAACTCTAAATATATTTTGAAATTAACATTGCCTGCAATTCACCAAAATGAAATAAATGCGTCCGGTACGGTAATGCTGATGGGTAACTTTGACGTCGGGCAGAGTCACTATAGCGTAAGCGGATTGTCCTCCGCCGAGAGGCCGAGTAGGCGGGGAAGCCACCACAGACGGCATTCAAATAAGAAAGAAAGAAAGACAAAGAGAAGAAAAAGAATGACAAAGAGAAAAGAAAGAAAGACAAAGAAAAGAAAGAAAAAAGAGAAAAACGAACATCGCTCCAGCGTTAAAACAGCGCGGTGATGTTTCGCATTACATTTCCATTTCAGAACAAGGCAAAATTGAGAGAGAGACATTAAAGTTGCACATATATTGCATTGGTTGGTTGGTTGTATATTCATGGCGCTTCAACCAATTCTGGTCATATCGCGTCAATGGGAGAAGGGAGGGAAGAGTGAGAAGAGCTATGTTCTCGCGGTAACCCCCTACTCTTTGCGGAGAAGCACATGGGATTTTTTTGCCTGCGACCGCACAGACATGGCCACAGCGGGGCGCGAACCACCGATCCACGTGCCGTTATCAACAAGAATGCACCAACAAACAAAAATAGTTCTTTATTTCAGACGTAGTCGTGAGTTATAAGCGTAGAGGGCTCGGCTGTAGACAGTACTCGCCAGAGCATTTATTGTTGCTTGAGCTATTTCTTCTTTTTAATGAAACAACTTTTCACAAACATTGGATTTTATCAAATATTGTGTCGTAATTCCTGCTTTATCTAACGATGTCAGGGTCGTTGCTTATCTGGCGCATCAATATCAGACGAAGACTGACGGTATATCAATAGACCTTGTTAAGTTTTTCTGGAAAGATATTGGCGGGTATCTTCTAAGAAGTCTAAATTTCGCTTATAAGCAGGGTGCTCTTTCTGTCACCCAGAAGCAAGGGATTATCACTTGCCTTCCAAAACAGGACAAACAAAGGGAATATATGAAAAAATGGCGCCCCATAACCCTGCTGGACGCAGATTATAAGATTCTTATATATCTTTGTAAGTGGAAAGGAGTAATATCTTACATGTACTTCTGCGTCCGAAAAAGACGGGGAAAATATCACTCTAGAAAGTGAGGCACACATGATCACAAAAGAAACATTTTGGCTTCCATTACAAACGTTAGAATGGTGCATGGAGCAGACAATTGTAGTATTAAATATACACCAATGGCCACCAATATTCCTGAATGCCACAGGGAAAGAACAGCGCCCTAGCTCAGCTCATGAGCAGGCTGAGCTGTAGATCAACAGGTCGTGGGTACGAACCCTGGCACCTGCATCTGGGGCAAGTGTCATCTAACTCCAGTTAACTGTTCCGTGAGGTTTCTTGGCCCAATTTCTTGGCCCAATTTCTTGGCCCAATTTCTTGGCACAATATCTTGGCCCAACTTTTTGGCCCAATTTTCTTGGCCCAATTTCTTCCTTCTGTGTCAAAGCAGCCAATGAAACACTAACATTCCGCAGAGCTACCCTGGTGTTGACATGGAATGCGATAGGGTGGTATACCTCATTTCCGTTGCCCCGCCCCCCAATACTCCACCCCCCTCCTGCGCCATTGTGTTGCCAGGGCCACATGCCTCAATACAAAACCGTCGAGATGTTCCTCGGCCTGGTGTATTTGACCCACGTGTCCCATATGGATCCGTCCATCTCACCACACCCATATGCTAATTATGGCCACATAAGCCAGACATTTAGACCAGAATAGCTCATGAATGATTCACAGGTTAAGCATCAATCTTGTCACCATAATAAAGCGACACACGGCTATGAAACAACGCTCGGCAGGGGAAATTATATCAATTTTGCTTTCATCCAAGCCATTTTCATTCTCTATTTTGTTTCTGGTTATTTCTATTTCCTATCACCACCAGCCCGGTGATGAGTAGCAATTTCTATTCATACTCGTTGTTATAAGCCCATTAAAAGCTTGGGTTAGCGAGGCTTCGGTTAGAGCGCTGGCTTCTGCCTGTCCTCAGACCGGTCTCTATTGTCGTCAACCTGCCAGCTCGTACCCAGAGTTGGTGGGGCCAGGACCCCAGATGGGCAAGCCGAGAGAGGCATAAAAGCTGATTGAGGCGGTAAAAGAGGGGAGGAAGAAGCGGGCAAGAAGCACATGCGGTAGAAAGGGTTTGGGTCTGTCCCGGCTGGCGGAATGGGTGGATGTCACCCTCGGTGGGTGGGGCGGGGGAGGCTGCTATAGAACTAGAAGGACATTCATGGATGCCTCCCCCCCCCCTCATTCTGCCTACGCCATACACCCCTTCCGCCTCCATAAGCGGTGGTCCGCTCGAGCTGAGGGAAGTCTCCATTATCGCTCACGTCCACGGTTATCGATATATAACGTGTATCTGTGAGGGAAACCGGGGGCGGCGGGTCGTGCGGGAGGTCAGGGGTCAGGGGGTGTGTGGGTGGGTGTGTGGGAGGAGGCCAGGGTGGGGGGGGGGAGGAGGGCACCTTCACGGCAAAGGAGTCATAGTCGCACCCCCAACCCCCTCCTCCCCTACACGCTTCCCTATACCCCCCCCCCCCCCACACACTCCGCAAGTCTCACCCTTTCTGTCTCATGTCGCCGCTGTGAGGAATTCCAGGGTGACCCTCCAGTGAGGAGGCTGCTGTATGTATAATGTCGCCGGTCTCCTGGGCACCACTGTCTCTGGTCTCACTGGAGATCTCTCTCAACAGCAATATCGCCATGCTTAAGGGGAGTGTCCTTGTCACCTTCAAACCCAACGCTCGCATATACCGCGGTCACACCCGTATATACCGCGGTCACACCCGTATATACCGCGGTCACACCCGTATATACCGCGGTCACACCCGTATATACCGCGGTCACACCCGTATATACCGCGGTCACACCCGTATATACCGCGGTCACACCCGTATATACCGCGGTCACACCCGTATATACCGCGGTCACACCCGTATATACCGCGGTCACACCCGTATATACCGCGGTCACACCCGTATATACCGCGGTCACACCCGTATATACCGCGGTCACACCCGTATATACCACGGTCACACCCGTATATACCGCGGTCACACCCGTATATACCGCGGTCACACCCGTATATACCGCGGTCACACCCGTATATACCGCGGTCACACCCGTATATACCGCGGTCACACCCGTATATACCGCGGTCACACCCGTATATACCGCGGTCACACCCGTATATACCGCGGTCACACCCGTATATACCGCGGTCACACCCGTATATACCGCGGTCACACCCGTATATACCGCGGTCACACCCGTATATACCGCGGTCACACCCGTATATACCACGGTCACACCCGTATATACCGCGGTCACACCCGTATATACCGCGGTCACACCCGTATATACCACGGTCACACCCGTATATACCGCGGTCACACCCGTATATACCGCGGTCACACCCGTATATACCACGGTCACACCCGTATATACCGCGGTCACACTCGTATATAGCACGGTCACACCCGTATATACCGCGGTCACACCCGTATATAGCACGGTCACACCCGTATATACCGCTGTCACACCCGTATATACCGCGGTCACACCCGTATATACCGCGGTCACACCCGTATATACCGCGGTCACACCCGTTTATACGCGGTCACACCCGTATATACCGCGGTCACACCCGTATATACCGCGGTCACACCCGTATATACCGCGGTCACACCCGTATATACCGCGGTCACACCCGTATATACCGCGGTCACACCCGTATATACCGCGGTCACACCCGTATATACCGCGGTCACACCCGTATATACCGCGGTCACACCCGTATATACGCGGTCACACCCGTATATACCGCGGTCACACCCGTATATACCGCGGTCACACCCGTATATACCGCGGTCACACCCGTATATACCGCGGTCACACCCGTATATACCGCGGTCACACCCGTATATACCGCGGCCACACCCGTATATACCGCGGTCACACCCGTATATACCGCGGTCACACCCGTATATACCGCGGTCACACCCGTATATACGCGGTCACACCCGTATATACCGCGGTCACACCCGTATATACCGCGGTCACACCCGTATATACCGCTGTCACACCCGTATATACCGCGGTCACACCCGTATATACCACGGTCACACACGTATATACCGCGGTCACACCCGTATATACCGCGGTCACACCCGTATATACCGCGGTCACACCCCTATATACCACGGTCACACCCGTATATATCACGGTCACACCCGTATATATATATATATACACTATTGTGCACTATTGTGCACTAGTTACACCCCACGCTATATATATATCTAGGGCAATTGCCTCAAACTATATACATCTGAGAATCACTTTACACTATATTTAAATCTTACAGCAATTATACCACCCTATATATATCTTATATACATCATGTGGCACCGGCCGCACGCGATATACGACTGGCAACAATTACTCCCAAAAATACCCATAAATAGCACACCCATAGAGCGCGTGAGACCACTACTCAGGGAACCGGAAGTCACGTCACAACGCCGGCCACGGCTGTAGCTGGGTATAATTTGCCGAGCGGCATCGCCACCAAATTAAAATTAAACGCGGCGTGAGGAGCCGAAAGCGGCGGCATCTATCCATCCATCCATCCACTCCTTCTGCTGGACCTAAGCCAGGCATCGTCCACGGGGTTGCGGGAGAATTTTAATGGCCGCCAGTGGGCGATAATTAAGGACGAGGCCGTTGAGGAACTCATCTTGATATTATTATCGTCATCGCCGGGATGGTGGGTGGGTGACTTTAATAAATGTGGATGCTCTCATACAACCCCCCCACCCCCCCACCCCCCCCCCCCACCACCACCACCACCCATCCTCCCACCACCTCCGTCCGCCCATCTCAATGAAACTATGGTGAAGAGGTTGGAAGGGAGAGGCGGGGGGGGTGGGGTCGAGGGGGCGAATTCCAGTGCCCGGCCACGTGGTGACGAACTGCATGCACGCGCTGGCCTATTGTCAGCCATTATACACCGGACTCGGGCCCATACGAAACATGGGAAAACACTCATCGCCGGCAAGCTTGATTGGGCGAGGCTTAACTTAACGGGCAGGTCATCGTTTTGACCGAATAGCCATCAAGGGTTTATGATAGGCACAAAGGAACAGTTTTACCGCCGTTGAGTGACAAATGGGTAGGTTATGGTAGCGTAACCTAAGGCAGCTATAGGATCAAAGAAACAAAGACGGCCAGTAAGCGAAATAGAATGCATTACCTACCAGCCAGGGGGAAATTGAAACGAATAAACCCCACAAAAAGCGGCACATATGAAATAAAATACAATGAATGATCCTTATCTCCAGTTTTTGTTAATTATCGAATGAGTATCGAAGCCGATATTACTTCCAACTTGGAATGAAGCGTTGAGGGTTTAATTAATACCATCTAGGGGCCCAGAAAGGCTAAGCCGGGACCAAGAAACCTACCGGGCCCATGGAGGGGTTGGATGATACGTGAATTCATGGCATGTCCATATTACGAATCCATACTCCGACACTAAGCCCCGCCCACGCCCACGATTCATCGTCAACTAATCGTGAGTATGAAATTGACAATCATAGCTGATGGTAGGTACAAGTGAGCAGTACTCATCTCTGAAACTGACAACAAAGTGACATGCTGCTTTGTTTGTCCGACTTGTTTGTCGAACATAACGCATGTGGAAGAACTTTCAGGCTGTCCAGCCCCCCCCTTCATGTAAAAGTAGGACAAAAGTAGGAATGGAAATACAGAAAAAGTAGGACAAAAGTAGGAAAATAGAAGCAAAAAGTATGACTCGAATAGCATATGTAGCAACATTATTCCGGATAAACAAATGACAAAAAGTTATGTTACTGAGAAAATGCTTCTTTAGAACATTTCTTATATGCTGCTCAGCTGTACCTGTATTTTCATTATTAGAACTTGACAGACACTAGTGTTGATTTAAAAATATATCAGGACTCAAAAACAAAATACCTCTGACTTTTGCAATAATAGAAGCGATATGCACACTTTTACAGCAATTCACGACCTTTTGAAATTGCGCCTGGTGAAGCAAATACCAAAAAGTAGGAAAGATAGGAAAATGTAGGTATTTTGAAGAAAAAGTAGGAAAAAATGATGGAGACAAAAAGTAGGAAAAAGTAGGAATAGTAGGATCACTGGACAGCCTGAACTTTGTTTCGCCACATGATTGAATAAATGAATGATTGACAGCCTGAATCGGTCTATTGATCTGCAGCTCACCCCGCTAATCTTGACTATGGATGATCCCTCACTTCAGATTTGTATCATTTAACCAAGAGTTTAATATGGCCATGGATTACGACGCGTTATAATCGGTGTTTTGACTGCACACACACACACACATAGCCTACAGGTATACTCTGGAACATTGTATACATGTATACTTGGGCACATATACCATGAAATCTGTGAAATCCCATGTTGTTAAAAAAAGGTTAAGCGTGGGGTATGACCGGTATAAATAGCTAATCATAAACTTGTACAGATATTCAGATAACTACAGTTACCATGCTAACTAACAACTGTCCTGCTGGTTGTTTTATACCCTAACCCTTTCCCAAAAGGTCATTTAAACACATTTACGAACCTCGACAATGCTGGGGTATACAGTTCATTCATTTTTGCTTTTTCAAAAAAAAAGATAATAAAAGCTGAATTTTTTCCCTTTTTCCACTGTTCTGTTTCACAAAAGGTACAGCAGAAAAAGGTTTCGGCAATTCCTTTGTTCCTTTACCGTTTTGAAACCTGAAAAAAAAGGAAACCTACCCTGATCTGATCCTCCCCCAAAATGACCCCATATATCGTAACCCAAGCACTCCGTGTTTAAAATCATTCAGCATCATGACAGCACGTTCGCAACATTAACCGATTAAGAATTCAAGATTAAGACCCATCGCACAATGGATTATGGCGGGCACACGAATGCTGCCGTTAAGGGTAGGTACAAGCAGTGGTGTTACTCACCCCCTTTGATGACGGTAATGTTAAGGGGGGGTGCAAGCCGTGGTTGTTACTCACCCCCTTTGATGACGTTAATGTTAAGGGGAGGTGCAAGCCGTGGTTGTTACTCACCCCCTTTGATGACGTTAATGTTAAGGGGAGGTGCAAGCAGTGGCTGTTACTCACCCCCTTTGATGACGTGAATGTTAAGGGTAGGTGCAAGCAGTGGTTGTTACCCACCCCCTTTGATGACGTGAATGTTAAGGGTAGGTGCAAGCAGTGGCTGTTACTCACCCCCTTTGATGACGTGAATGTTAAGGGTAGGTGCAAGCAGTGGTTGTTACCCACCCCCTTTGATGACGTTAATGTTAAGGGGAGGTGCAAGCAGTGGCTGTTACTCACCCCCTTTGATGACGTGAATGTTAAGGGTAGGTGCAAGCTGTGGTTGTTACTCACCCCCTTTGATGACGTGAATGTTAAGGGTAGGTGCAAGCTATGGTTGTTACTCACCCCCTTTGATGACGTTAATGTTAAGGGTAGGTGCAAGCTGTGGTTGTTACTCACCCCGTGTGATGACGTTAATGTTAAGGGTAGGTGCAAGCCGTGGTTGTTACCCACCCCCTGTGATGACGTGAATGTTAAGGGGAGGTGCAAGCAGTGGCTGTTACCCACCCCCTGTGATGACGTGAATGTTAAGGGTAGGTGCAAGCCGTGGTTGTTACTCACCCCCTTTGATGACGTTAATGTTAAGGGGAGGTGCAAGCAGTGGTTGTTACTCACCTCCTTTGATGACGTTAATGTTAAGGGTAGGTGCAAGCCGTGGTTGTCACTCACCCCCTGTGATGACGTTAATGTTAAGGGGAGGTGCAAGCCGTGGTTGTTACTCACCCCCTGTGATGACGTTAATGTTAAGGGGAGGTGCAAGCCGTGGTTGTTACTCACCCCCTTTGATGACGTTAATGTTAAGGGGAGGTGCAAGCAGTGGTTGTTACTCACCCCCTGTGATGACGTTAATGTTAAGGGGAGGTGCAAGCTTTGGTTGTTACCCACCCCCTGTGATGACGTGAATGTTAAGGGGAGGTGCAAGCCGTGGTTGTTACTCACCCCCTTTGATGACGTTAATGTTAAGGGGAGGTGCAAGCTGTGGTTGTTACTCACCCCCTTTGATGACGTTAATGTTAAGGGGCGGTGCAAGCAGTGGCTGTTACTCACCTCCTTTGATGACGTGAATGTTAAGGGGAGGTGCAAGCCGTGGTTGTTACTCACCCCCTTTGAGGTTGGCCGAGGCACCGACGTACTGGAAGTTGTCCATGTTGATGACATCGATGATGGGGCTGACTACCCCCTTGGGGTCCTGCAACAGAAACAACGCGAGCAGAGCGTCAACAGGAGCAGTGACCAGAGGAGGGGGTGGGGGGGGGGGGGGGAGTCCGTCACCCACATGGATCACACCGCCCTCTGTCACACTGTCATGGGTACACATGGTAAAGGCTAGACCATGGAGGAGGGCAAACTCGAGTGGATGGCGTCGGTAGGCGACAGAGGGGGTTGCCGTTCGTTGACGTGGAAAAGGGACATCAGGATAGACATTTAGACATTCTAGATGGACATTTATACCCATGATTGACATCCGGGAAAGACGATTAGACACGGTGCTGGAGGGAGAGACAATGACAGGGGGTTGCCACTGAAGGTCACGTTCAAGGTCACAAGGTCACGTCAGGATAAGACAGACATCGTGGACTCGGGAGAGACATTAAGACATTACGGACAAACCATTAAACAGGGGTAGACATTTCAGATAACCATTTAGGAGCTATATGTGGGGGGTCAACGGGTGAAGAAAGTCGGAATCAATTCTTGAGTGAATAGGATAAAGATATAGGGGGTTGGTGGGTGTAAATAACTAACCTCTGTAGGTCATATCGCGACAATGGGAAGGGTCAAGGTACAGAGCCTGAGGAGCAATGTCTCCGGGAGTAACCCCTTATTCTTTGCGAAATGAGACGGCAAATTTATCCTTATCCCGCACAAACACAAGATGTGGTAAAAAATAAGACACATGTCTTTTGAAACATTTATATAATTAGTATTTCTAAATATCATTTAAAACAAAGTTGCAACTCGGTATAGTATGGCAAAGCTTGGGCACATGCCTCCGCTATGTGCGAGCCCCCCCCCCCCTCCATCACCACCCCACCACCACCCGTCCCCACTGCACGACCAGCCAGTCCCCACAGCCTCCGCAGCACACGTGCCTACGTGATAGCCGCCGTCTGGCCTGACACGGGGGGCCAACTCGCCATTATTGCTTCACACGCCTCACGTACATACCGGCGAGAAAGGGAGAGGCACAAACAGAGAGATAGAGACAGAGATAGACGGGAAGGGGGAGGGAGAAAGTGAGGGAACGACAGAGAAGGGGAGAGAGAGGGAGAGGGAGAGAGGGAGAGAGAGAGAGATAGGGGGAGACATACATAGGGAGAGAAAGAGAGAGAGCGACAGAGAGAGACAGCGAGAGAGAGAAAGGAGGGAAGGGTGAGGGAGAGAGAGCGAACATTACCAAAACATTTACACCCGGCTTCCGCTCAAACCGTAATTATCGGCTCAGCAAATACATTTAGCGCCAGGAGAAAGTCAAAGGGACGTCTGCCACAAGAGGCGCGGCGCCAATCGATAACGAGGCGCGGTCTTTAGAGAACAAAGCCCGGCCGCCGCCGCCGCCGCCGCCATGGCCAGCGTAATGTGTATACAGATGGAGGATGCCGCTCTACCCCGCCCCCACCCCCCCCCCCCCCTTCCCCCCGCTCCCGCCCCCGCCCCATCCAGCCCTGGCGGCCAAGGCGCACGTAGCGACCCACTCTTCGTGTGAGCAATCCCACGTGACGTCTGACATAACGACCAACGCTGAATGGGGCACGGACGATACAGCCCCCGTCTTTAACACCTTTTGACGGTAGAGCGTAGACCACTCCCACGTGAACACCCCCTTTATAACCCCGGCATTATTAACCCTAAAAGTGCTGGTTACCAACGGTATCAGAAGTGCTAGTTTACCCAACTTCTGACACCAAACGCTCCCAGAACGCTCCAAGTGATCAGCCATCCCACTTCTGACACCAAACGCTACCAGAATGCTCCCAGTGGCCAGCCATCCCACTTCTGACACCAAACGCTACCAGAACGCTCCCATTAGTCAGCCATCCCACTTCTGACACCAAACGCTACCAGAAC
The DNA here is from genome assembly GCA_964019135.1 of Arenicola marina. Taxonomy (NCBI): domain Eukaryota; kingdom Metazoa; phylum Annelida; class Polychaeta; family Arenicolidae; genus Arenicola; species Arenicola marina. The sequence continues at coordinate 24,547,316 of OZ025252.1, forward strand.
GCTTCCAGTGGCCAGCCATCCCACTTCTGACACCAAACGCTACCAGAACGCTTCCAGTGGCCAGCCATCCCACTTCTGACACCAAACGCTACCAGAACGCGTCCAGTGGCCAGCCATCCCACTTCTGACACCAAACGCTACCAGAACGCTTCCAGTGGTCAGCCATCCCACTTCTGACACCAAACGCTACCAGAACGCTCCCAGTGGCCAGCCATCCCACTTCTGACACCAAACGCTACCAGTGGTCAGCCATCCCACTTCTGACACCAAACGCTACCAGAAGGGTCCCAGTGGCCAGACATCCCACTTCTGACACCAAACGCTACCAGAACGCTCCCAGTGGCCAGCCATCCCACTTCTGACACCAAACGCTACCAGAACGCTTCCAGTGGCCAGCCATCCCACTTCTGACACCAAACGCTACCAGAACGCTCCCAGTGGCCAGCCATCCCACTTCTGACACCAAACGCTACCAGAACGCTCCCAGTGGCCAGCCATCCCACTTCTGACACCAAACGCTACCAGAACGCTCCCAGTGGCCAGCCATCCCACTTCTGACACCAAACGCTACCAGAACGCTCCCAGTGGTCAGCCATCCCACTTCTGACACCAAACGCTACCAGAACGCTCCCAGTGGCCAGCCATCCCACTTCTGACACCAAACGCTACCAGAACGCTCCCAGTGGTCAACCATCCCACTTCTGACACCAAACGCTACCAGTGGTCAGCCATCCCACTTCTGACACCAAGCCCACCCAACGGCAAAAAGCTAGTCGCCGCCGTTCCCCCCCCCCCCCTCACCCGACCGAACTTGAACCATCTGCACCGTGTATCCTGGATCCTTACACCACCCCCACTTGGCGCAAGTGCCCCCAGGCAAGCCCGCTTCTCTAGGGGCACAACGGTAACATAGTGCTAAACTATCTTCTTGGGTGTAGCTATTATGTCGGTAGGGGCACATGTATGATCCTTATTCATCATAAAAGGCTGATCAGGCCGGTATCTTACACTATCTGCAGCACGGCTTAAAATATCTTTTGACTCTTTTACCTTGCATGGTATCGTTATAACATCACGTGACATGTCATCTTCCATAAAACAAAGCTCATCATTACAATGTACAACATCTGTGTCGGTTAGATCGCTTAAAATATGGGCTTTACTGCCTAGTTGCCCAGTAACATCACATTGACAGCTCCCCTCATTCATAAAATGTAAATCAGACTTGCTACATAATATTAAATCGTCAGTGGAGCCATCACTTAACATATCGGCCCTTCCTCCATTGCCGAATACCTATTTACAAAACTTGGCCTTGTGGCCCGAGCGACCACAAGTGTAACAAGTGACGTAGTGTCCATGTCGGCAGTTATCGGTCACATGTCCTTCCTCCGCGCAGTAGTAACACCTAGACTGGTCTTTCGTCTTCTCTGTCGCGCGGGATCTGTCTGTCGTCTCTCGTCGGGCTCGGTGCCGTCGCTCTACATGTGTCCACTCGCCTCCGTCACGGTGCCGTCCCTCTACCTGCGTCTTCTCGCCTCCGTCACAGTGCCGTCGCTGTCCCCGCGTCCACTCGCCTCCGTCACGGTGCCGTCGCTGAACCTGGGTCCAGTCGTCTCCGTCACGGTCCCGTTCTCCGCGGTCGGCGATGCGATACGCAGGTCTCCTGTCTACTGTCGCGTTATGTCGTCGTCCTGGTCCCGTCGCCGGTCCGTCCTGATCCGTCCGGCTGCGTCCACGTCCGTCGTGGTCCTTGGGGGTCTTACGGGGTCGGGTACAGACGTCTTTGTCCTTGTCCGCATCGTCTGTTGGTGTCTGTTCTGGTGTCTGAGTCTGTTCTGGCCCTTGCACGTCAGATGTGTCGCGTCATTCGTCATGTATCCGTCGTTGAAGGATCCGTCAGTAAGCCTAAACAGGGGGGAGTTGTCGGTAAAGTCGCATCCCATGTCGTCGCATAGTCCTTGCAGGCCGGAGTTAACCATGTCGATGCGTTCCCTCATGTCCGTGCCAAGTCGTGGACAGATGGCAGACACCATCACGGAGGCAGCTTTGTCCTTGGCAGCCCGGATGAGCTTGCTGAAGCGCTCCACGATGGTGTCCAGGAAAGCGCCGCGATGGGAGCAGTCGTTGCCCCCTCCCACGATGACAATGCGCTTGAACGTCTTGGGGATTGCCTTCAGTCGGTCCGTCAGGGTCGGAAGCGTCGCTCCAGAGACGCTGATGACGCTCGTGTCCTTCAGCTTCCTCTCGTCAACGTCTCTGATGAGGCTTGTCTCGATGAGGAGCGTCTTGTCTGGCTGTCCGGCCCGTAGTGTTGTCCATGTCGTCTTCTAGATGTTGGCAGTCAGCTTGGCGTTTTCCCGTCTCACGTCTGAAACCTCCTTCGTCAGCTTGTCGCAGCGGTCGGTCTTGTCCTTTACGTCCTTCTGCAAGCCGCTGTTTCGGTCCTCCAGTCTGGTCAGTCGCTTGTTGACTGCCGTCAGGGTGGTCGTCAGTGTTGTCACCATGGCGTGGAGGCTCATGACAACACTGGGTACCGTCCGACATGTGGGGCAAGTCCACAGGCCCGCCGCCTCTGCCTCCGTAGCCCCGACGCACAGCTGGTGGAACCACACCCGGCAGAGAAAGCACCGTATGGTGTCCAACTTGGAGTCCGTCTTCCGGCAGGCATCCACACAGAGGCCGGGGTTCGGCTGGGAGGGGGGTGGGGCTCCCCCGCAGGCTGGGTAGCGAACGTCGCGGCAATGGGCGCACAGCGTCAAGTCGCCTTGTGTGAGCTCTACGCCGAGCCCGTCACGGCTGAAAGGACACGAGCCGGTGGGCAGTCCTTCGCACTTCATACCTGCTGTTAGGGGATTAGCACCTAGGCTTAACTCGTAACAGGCAGCAGGTGCGAGAATAAATATGTCGCCTTGCCTGTTCAATGGTCCTGAGGCATAAAGTTTAAATGGTTCACAGTCATCATAAATGCAGAATTTCCGTCGTTTTGAGTATAGAAATATCTTCCTGGAGTATTCCTATAACTTACGTAGCCAAATATTTTTGAACACTCGTTCAATTCGTAGCGAAAATCGGTTGTAAATCGAGAGCTCGTTTGCTAAGCGTGCGTGCGATCGGTTGCAGAAACTTTTTGGTAGGGAAAAGTCGTATGCTCCAACATTTGTTCGCGAAAATATGACTGGAACAATCTAGTGTTGACACACTTTCTTGATGTCAGAAGATAGAACAAGGTATATAGAATACGTAAGCACTATTATTGCACGCGCCCGCATTATAATAAAAGCTACAGTCGATTCCCTACTAACGTCGAAGGATTTTAACATTGTTACCGTTGTGCCCCTAGAGAAGCGGGCTTGCCTGGGGGCACTTGCGCCAACACACCCACCAAATACATCAGACAAAGTGTACACAGCTGGCCATCTCCATCCCGACAAACACCCAACTCAAGCTTCTCACCACGTCCTTACCCTGATACTCATAAAAACAAAAACAAAAAACAACCAACAAATGCATGATATTCCTAAAACACAAGAAAACTAGCGACCCAACAAAAGCATGATCTCCTGTTTCCGACGTGTACAGAAGAGGACCCCACGTGGCCGCTGTACCGCAGTAGCGAGGTACGGAATCGGAGCCGCTTCATCGAGCGTCCACCAGGCAACGTGACAACACAGGAAGGACAAATAACCAGAGTAACATACCGTACCTTCAGGCTTCCTACGCAAAGCGAGAAGGCTCCGTATCTTCGTCATTGTCAGCGGCCCACGTGGTTTCCCAGGGAAGACCACCAGCCCTGATACCCGATATGTATCCCTAACGATTTGGCCAGCCATGCATTATTCATAATGGAGGTGTGATCAATACAAAGTAACATCGTTTTCTTTCGGTGTGTAACCAGGTCTTTCACGAGGACGCAAGGCATCGATTATGAGATATTAAAAGACACGGATTTCTGTCTCTACGCAAGACGTTTCGGGCGCTTTCAACGTATATTTCCATGCGCTGGGTGTCGGTACAAGCATTGAAGGTGAATAACGCAGACGCGATATGTGGCCAAGCAATTAAGTTGAAGATGAGTATCATTTTGTGTGTGAATGTTAACTGTATGCTAAATGTCCAAATTTCAGTTTATTGGATAAAGCTAGTCAGTGGAATCATTTATAACAATCTAGTTGGAGAGACGTCTCTAAAGTTATTGACATTGCTTGGGAAAAAAGATTGGCAAATAACTATTTGCAAAAACTAAAATTTCATTTCATTTCATGCATAACCAGCTGAGGTTTCGCTGTATATATAGCTGTTGTAGCTGTACATAACTCATGCCAACTTGTTATCTTGTCACTGCTATGGAATTGCAGGTAAATCTGAACATATTTACGTATAATATGATGCTTTAATGACCTGTACATTACTTTCGGTTTAACATTTATTTTATGCCATAATCAGATATAATTTCGCAGCAATTGTGTAATCGAATGCTTTAGTTGCTAAATGTTACAGTTAATTTTAATGAAAGCCAGAACTAGATTTCATTTCATTGCACTGTTCAACACATAACCATATATAGAGAAATAAACTCAGTGACGTATACGCCCAGTTGTGCTGGGTATGCCTATTGTATTGTTGTATATTGTTATTGTGTAATCTGCATACTGTCACTATGATGCACAACTTCATTTATTCATATATCCATTTACTAATTTAATACAGAACTTGACGGCAACATAGCTTCATGTAGCCAGGCTACACAACTTGACGGCTACCCCGGGTAGAGGGCGTTGCTGGTCGAATCCATCATGGCGTCCAGTGTAATAGAGAGCCAGTATCACCTGGGAATACACACAGACATGTTCCACAATGCAACCAATAATGCCCCCACCGACGGCGTTGTCGGTGGGGTGGATGGATGGACGGCGTTTCAAGCCACATTTGTGCACACAGACAAGCCAAGCCACCGCTGAGACGAAAAGAGTGACACGACCTCAGATACACGTTGTGGCGGATTTCACGAACGCAGTTTAGCCGACTGCGGGGCTAAAATTACCATGTAAATGATGGGCGATTTTAGCCGACTGACCCCGGTAGCCGGCTAAACTATGTACCTGAAGTAGGCCACTGGTCTGCAGTCGAGAACGCTACATCTCACTTCCGAAATCTCGCTACATCTCGCCCATGGCGAGTAACAACGTGATTGTCACGGGCGGCCTGATGACAGATCTACGCCGAGGTCCAACGAGACATGCGCTGGCCACCGACCGGCGTGAAGACACACGAGGAAATGGTGACAACATGCAGCCGTGAATGACGACACAGCCACGTGGCCTCGACACTCGTGTCTCCCAAAGATACGCTAACGTGTGTGGAGCGCCACCGAAACAGTGACGCCCCTAGTGGACACTCGCGGAGTGAGGCTGCAGGTGGCAAGGCTACAGGTAACAAGGCTACAGGTGACAAGGCTACAGGTGACAAGGCTACAGGTGGCAAGGCTACAAGTGACAAGGCTACAAGTGACAAGGCTACAGGTGACAAGGCTACAGGTGACAAGGCTACAGGTGACAAGGCTACAGGTGGCAAGGCTACAAGTGACAAGGCTACAGGTGACAAGGCTACAGGTGACAAGACTACAGGTGGGGACAGGGCTACAGGTGGCAAGGCTACAGGTGACAAGGCTACAGGTGACAAGGCTACAGGTGACAAGGCTACAGGTGGCAAGGCTACAGGTGACAAGGCTACAGGTGGCAAGGCTACAGGTGACAAGGCTACAGGTGACAAGGCTACAAGTGACAAGGCTACAGGTGACAAGGCTACAGGTGACAAGGCTACAGGTGGCAAGGCTACAGGTGACAAGGCTACAGGTGGCAAGGCTACAGGTGACAAGGCTACAGGTGGCAAGGCTACAGGTGACAAGGCTACAGGTGGCAAGGCTACATGTGACAAGGCTACAGGTTACAAGGCTACAGGGAGGGACAGGGCTACAGGTGACAAGGCTACAGGTGACAAGACCACAGGTGACAAGGCTACAGGTGACAAGGCTACAGGGCTACAGGTGACAAGGCTACAGGTCACAAGGCTACAGGTCACAAAGCTACAGGTCACAAGGCTACAGGTGACAAGGCTACAGGGGGGGACAGGGCTACAGGTGACAAGGCTACAGGTGACAAGGCTACAGGTGGCAAGGCTACAGGTGACAAGGCTACAGGTGGCAAGGCTACAGGTGACAAGGCTACCGGTTACAAGGCTACAGGGGGGGACAGGGCTACAGGTCACAAGGCTACAGGTCGCAAGGCTACAGGTGGCAAGGCTACAGGTGTCAAGGCTACAGCCAAAACTAAGCCCCAGTAATGCTAAACCATGGCTACGTCCTCAATGTGCATGCTGATGTCATCACCACGCCGTTGTGAACACAGAACTACCAGCTTAAAGTTGCATGTGGAGCTCTTTCCCGCCAAAACTAATGAGGTCAAAATACATATAAGAATCAGTCCTTGAAGACTTCTGTTATCTATACTCCACCCATACCAGACTGCCAAATAGTGTCTCTTAGCCTTGTCCGTGATATTAATTTACCACAAGTTTTCATTTTAGTGGTAAACGTCATCAGTTTGTGTGCTTCGCGATGCTTTGGTATAAGTAGCAGTGCCGCGACTGAGTTCTGTTGTGTCCCGGTATAGACACGTTTGCCACACCACAGCCGAAACGGCGATGTTTATCAGGTTTCTGAATTTATAGAATGAAACAATCGAGTTTTCTGCAAATTTTGATATAAATTTCGCCTAGGCTTAGTTTTGGCGGGAAAGAACTCGACATGCAACTTTAATATCCAAAATCTGTCCTTTCCTCCTCAAAATGAACTCCACGGACCGACTATGGTCCTGCCGCATGATGTGCACCCTGATCGGCCACATTGCTTGCTAGGTCCTTAACAATGACGGAAAGACGTCGGCAAATGCTTATAGTATAGTGTGCTACCACCACGCCGCTCACCCCTCACCCTCCACCCTCACACACACACAGACACCCCTCCATCTGAAGTCACACTCCAATCACGCCCCCCACCCCCACCCACGCACCCACCCACCCACCCACCCCGTCCCGATCATTTAACACCGTGGTGGCTTTCTATAATCAATCCATTCTACTTGGAGCCAATAGTGTTTAATTCGTCCGACTCGGCGGACAAATTGCCAGTAAATCGGCCGGCTTTCCGGAATTACGGGCCCCTAAATCTGATTTAATGCCCCACGGCCCGGACGCCCGGCAGTCAAACCGTCGGCAGCCTATCCCACCCTTATTTGGTTATCACGATCCGGGAAACTATTGGTCACCACCCTCTCGGCGAGTCGGTGTTACCACCACCCCCATCCGCGTGGCTCTAGGCCCTCTCCCATCCACGCCCCCCCCCCCCCTTCGCACCACCCTCCCCCCTCAGGCGGGCCGCCTTCTAGTCATTTACTTCCGTGGTGTGAATGGCACAGACGCGCGTCGGCATGACAGCGTTGAGGGCTAAGGGACGCATCACTTGGGGCTTGGGGAGGGAGGGGAAACCCTGTGTCACTGCCAGGCTAGGGGTAGTGGCCCTACATCCTTGCCAGGCTAGGGGAGTGGCCCTGTATCACTGCCAGGCTAGGGGAGTGGCCCTGTATCACTGCCAGGCTATGGGGAGTGGCCCTGTATCACTGCCAGGCTAGGGGAGTGGCCCTGTATCACTGCCAGGCTATGGGGAGTGGCCCTGTATCACTGCCAGGCTAGGGGAAGTGGCCCTGTATCACTGCTAGGCTAGGGGGAGGGGCCCTGTATCACTGCCAGGCTAGGGGGAGTGGCCCTGTATCACTGCCAGGCTAGAGGGGGTGGCCCTGTATCACTGCCAGGCTATGGGGAGTGGCCCTGTATCACTGCCAGGCTAGGGGCAGTGGCCCTGTATCACTGCCAGGCTAAGGGAAGTGGCCTTGTATCACTGCCAGGCAAGGGGGAGTGGCCCTGTATCACTGCCAGGCTAGGGGCAGTGGCCCTGTATCACTGCCAGGCTAAGGGAAGTGGCCTTGTATCACTGCCAGGCAAGGGGGAGTGGCCCTGTATCACTGCCAGGCTAGGGGGAGTGGCCCTGTATCACTGCCAGGCTAGGGGCAGTGGCCCTGCATCACTGCCAGGCTATGAGGAGTGGCCCTGCATCACTGCCAGGCTATGGGGAGTGGCCCTGTATCAGTACCAGGCTAGGGGGAATGGCCCTGTATCACTGCCAGGTTAGGGGGAATGGCCCTGTATCACTGCCAGGCTAGGGGGAATGGCCCTGTATCACTGCCAGGCAAGGGGGAGTGGCCCTGTATCACTGCCAGGCTAGGGGCAGTGGCCCTGTATCACTGCCAGGCTAGGGGCAGTGGCCCTGCATCACTGCCAGGCCACGGGGAGTGGCCCTGCATCACTGCCAGGCTATGGGGAGTGGCCCTGTATCAGTACCAGGCTAGGGGGAATGGCCCTGTATCACTGCCAGGCTAGGGGGCAGTGGCCCTGTATCACTGCCAGGCTAGGGGTAGTGGTCCTATATCACTGCCAGGCTAGGGGGACTGAGCCATGTATCACTGCTAGGCTAGGGGGAGTGGTCTTGTATCACTGCCAGGCCAGGGGAAATGGCCATGTATCACTGCCGGGCTAGGGGGAATGGCTCTGTATCACTGCCAGGCTAGGGGTAGTGGCCCTGTATCAGTGCCAGGCTAGGGGGAATGGCTCTGTATCACTGCCAGGCTAGGGTTAGTGGCCCTGTATCACTGCAAGGCAAGGGGGAATGGCCTTGTATCACTGCCAGGCTAGGGGGAGTGGCCCTGCATCACTGCCAGGCTAGAGGGAGTGGCCCTGTATCACTGCCAGGCTAGGGGGAGTGACCCTATATCACTGCCAGGCTAGGGGGAATGGCCCTGTATCACTGCCAGGCTAGGGGGAGTGGCCCTGTATCACTGTTAGGCTAGGGGGAGTGGCCCTGTATCACTGCCAGGCTAGGGAGAATGGCCCTGTATCACTGCCAGGCTAGGGGTAGTGGCCCTGTATCACTGCCAGGCTAGGGGTATGGCCCTGTATCACTGTCAGGCTAGGGGGAATGGCCCTGTATCACTGCCAGGCAAGGGGGAATGGCCCTGTATCACTGCCAGGCAAGGGGGAATGGCCCTGTATCACTGCCAGGCTAGGGGGAGTGGCCCTGTATCACTGCCAGGCTAGGGGGACTGAGCCATGTATCACTGCCAGGCTAGGGGGAGTGACCCTATATCACTGCCAGGCTAGGGGGGATGGCCCTGTATCACTGCCAGGCTAGGGGGGATGGCCCTGTATCACTGCCAGGCTAGGGGGAGTGGCCCTGTATCACTGCCAGGCTAGGGGGAGTGGCCCTGTATCACTGCCAGGCTAGGGGGAATGGCCCTGTATCACTGCCAGGCTAGGGGGAATGGCCCTGTATCACTGCCAGGCAAGGGGGAGTGGCTCTGTATCACTGCCAGGCTAGGGGTAGTGACCCTGTATCACTGCCAGGCTATGGGGAGTGGCCCTGTATCAGTACCAGGCTAGGGGGAATGGCCCTGTATCACTACCAGGCTAGGGGGAATGGCCCTGTATCACTGCCAGGCAAGGGGGAGTGGCCCTGTATCACTGCCAGGCTAGGGGCAGTGGCCCTGTATCACTGCCAGGCTAGGGGCAGTGGCCCTGCATCACTGCCAGGCCACGGGGAGTGGCCCTGCATCACTGCCAGGCTATGGGGAGTGGCCCTGTATCAGTACCAGGCTAGGGGGAATGGCCCTGTATCACTGCCAGGCTAGGGAGCAGTGGCCCTGTATCACTGCCAGGCTAGGGGTAGTGGTCCTGTATCACTGCCAGGCTAGGGGGACTGAGCCATGCACTGCCAGGCTAGGGTGAGTGACCCTATATCACTGCCAGGCTAGGAATGGCCCTGTATCACTGCCAGGCTAGGGGGACTGAGCCATGTATCACTGCTAGGCTAGGGGGAGTGGTTCTGTATCACTGCCAGGCTAGGGGAAATGGCCATGTATCACTGCCTGGCTAGGGGGAATGGTTCTGTATCACTGCCAGGCTAGGGGTAGTGGCCCTGTATCACTGCCAGGCTAGGGGGAATGGCTCTGTATCACTGCCAGGCTAGGGGGAGTGGCCCTGTATCACTGCAAGGCAAGGGGGAATGGCCCTGTATCACTGCCAGGCTAGGGGGAGTGGCCCTGTATCACTGCCAGGCTAGAGGGAGTGGCCCTGTATCACTGCCAGGCTAGGGGGAGTGACCCTATATCACTGCCAGGCTAGGGGGAATGGCCCTGTATCACTGCCAGGCTAGGGGGAGTGGCCCTGTATCACTGTTAGGCTAGGGGGAGTGGCCCTGTATCACTGCCAGGCTAGGGGGAATGGCCCTGTATCACTGCCAGGCTAGGGGTAGTGGCCCTGTATCACTGCCAGGCTAGGGGTATGGCCCTGTATTACTGTCAGGCAAGGGGGAATGGCCCTGTATTACTGTCAGGCTAGGGGGGATGGCCCTGTATCACTGCCAGGCTAGGGGGAGTGGCCCTGTATCACTGCCAGGCCACGGGGAATAGCCCTGTATCACTGCCAGGCTAGGGGGAATGGCCCTGTATCACTGCCAGGCTAGAGGGAATGGCCCTGTATCACTGCCAGGCTAGGGGGAATAGCCCTGTATCACTGCCAGGCTAGGGGGAGTGACCCTATATCACTGCCAGGCTAGAGGGAGTGGCCCTGTATCACTGCCAGGCTAGGGGGAGTGACCCTATATCACTGCCAGGCTAGGGGGAATGGCCCTGTATCACTGCCAGGCTAGGGGTAGTGGCCCTGTATCACTGCCAGGCTAGGGGTATGGCCCTGTATTACTGTCAGGCAAGGGGGAATGGCTCTGTATCACTGCCAGGCTAGGGGGAGTGGCCCTGTATCACTGCCAGGCCACGGGGAATAGCCCTGTGTCACTGCCAGGCCACGGGGAATAGCCCTGTATCACTGCCAGGCTAGGGGGAATGGCCCTGTATCACTGCCAGGCTAGGGGGAGTGGCCCTGTATCACTGTTAGGCTAGGGGGAGTGGCCCTGTATCACTGCCAGGCTAGGGGGAATGGCCCTGTATCACTGCCAGGCTAGGGGGAGTGGCCCTGTATCACTGCCAGGCTAGGGGGAGTGGCCCTGTATCACTGCCAGGCGAGGGGGAGTGGCCCTGTATCACTACCAGGCTAAGGGGAATGGCCCTGTATCACTGCCGGGCTAGGGGGTATGGCCCCGTATCACTGCCGGGCTAGGGGGAATGGCCCTGTATCACTGCCAGGCTAGGGGGAGTGGCCCTGTATCACTGCCAGGCTCGAGGGAGCGGCCCTGTATCACTGCCAGGCTAGGGGGACTGAGCCATGTATCACTGCCAGGCTAGGGGGAGTGACCCTATATCACTGCCAGGCTAGGAGGGGTGGCCCTGTATCACTGCCAGGCTAGGGGGAGTGGCCCTGTATCACTGCCAGGCTGGGGGGAATGGCCCTGTATCAGTGCCAGGCTAGGGGTAGTGGCCCTGTATCACTGCCAGGCTAGGGGGAATGGCCATGTATCACTGCCAGGCTAGGGGCAGTGGCCCTGTATCACTGCCAGGCTAGGGGCAGTGGCCCTGTATTACTGACAGGCTAGGGGGAGTGGCCCTGTATCACTGCCAGGCTGGGGGGAGTGGCCCTGTATCACTGCCAGGCTAGGGGGAGTGGCCCTGTATCACTGGCAGGCTAGGGGGAATGGCCCTGTATCACTGCCGGGTTAGGGGGTATGGCCCCGTATCACTGCCGGGCTAGGGGGTATGGCCCCGTATCACTGCCAGGCTATGGGGAGTGGCCCTGTATTACTGCCAGGCTAGGGGGAATGGCCCTGTATCACTGCCGGGCTAGGGGGAGTGGCCCTGTATCACTGCCAGGCTATGGGGAGTGGCCCTGTATCACTGCCGGGCTAGGGGGAGTGGCCCTGTATCAGTGCCAGGCTAGGGGGAATGGCTCTGTATCACTGCCAGGCTAGGGTTAGTGGCCCTGTATCACTGCAAGGCAAGGGGGAATGGCCTTGTATCACTGCCAGGCTAGGGGGAGTGGCCCTGCATCACTGCCAGGCTAGAGGGAGTGGCCCTGTATCACTGCCAGGCTAGGGGGAGTGACCCTATATCACTGCCAGGCTAGGGGGAATGGCCCTGTATCACTGCCAGGCTAGGGGGAGTGGCCCTGTATCACTGTTAGGCTAGGGGGAGTGGCCCTGTATCACTGCCAGGCTAGGGAGAATGGCCCTGTATCACTGCCAGGCTAGGGGTAGTGGCCCTGTATCACTGCCAGGCTAGGGGTATGGCCCTGTATCACTGTCAGGCTAGGGGGAATGGCCCTGTATCACTGCCAGGCAAGGGGGAATGGCCCTGTATCACTGCCAGGCAAGGGGGAATGGCCCTGTATCACTGCCAGGCTAGGGGGAGTGGCCCTGTATCACTGCCAGGCTAGGGGGACTGAGCCATGTATCACTGCCAGGCTAGGGGGAGTGACCCTATATCACTGCCAGGCTAGGGGGGATGGCCCTGTATCACTGCCAGGCTAGGGGGGATGGCCCTGTATCACTGCCAGGCTAGGGGGAGTGGCCCTGTATCACTGCCAGGCTAGGGGGAGTGGCCCTGTATCACTGCCAGGCTAGGGGGAATGGCCCTGTATCACTGCCAGGCTAGGGGGAATGGCCCTGTATCACTGCCAGGCAAGGGGGAGTGGCTCTGTATCACTGCCAGGCTAGGGGCAGTGACCCTGTATCACTGCCAGGCTATGGGGAGTGGCCCTGTATCAGTACCAGGCTAGGGGGAATGGCCCTGTATCACTACCAGGCTAGGGGGAATGGCCCTGTATCACTGCCAGGCAAGGGGGAGTGGCCCTGTATCACTGCCAGGCTAGGGGCAGTGGCCCTGTATCACTGCCAGGCTAGGGGCAGTGGCCCTGCATCACTGCCAGGCCACGGGGAGTGGCCCTGCATCACTGCCAGGCTATGGGGAGTGGCCCTGTATCAGTACCAGGCTAGGGGGAATGGCCCTGTATCACTGCCAGGCTAGGGAGCAGTGGCCCTGTATCACTGCCAGGCTAGGGGTAGTGGTCCTGTATCACTGCCAGGCTAGGGGGACTGAGCCATGCACTGCCAGGCTAGGGTGAGTGACCCTATATCACTGCCAGGCTAGGAATGGCCCTGTATCACTGCCAGGCTAGGGGGACTGAGCCATGTATCACTGCTAGGCTAGGGGGAGTGGTTCTGTATCACTGCCAGGCTAGGGGAAATGGCCATGTATCACTGCCTGGCTAGGGGGAATGGTTCTGTATCACTGCCAGGCTAGGGGTAGTGGCCCTGTATCACTGCCAGGCTAGGGGGAATGGCTCTGTATCACTGCCAGGCTAGGGGGAGTGGCCCTGTATCACTGCAAGGCAAGGGGGAATGGCCCTGTATCACTGCCAGGCTAGGGGGAGTGGCCCTGTATCACTGCCAGGCTAGAGGGAGTGGCCCTGTATCACTGCCAGGCTAGGGGGAGTGACCCTATATCACTGCCAGGCTAGGGGGAATGGCCCTGTATCACTGCCAGGCTAGGGGGAGTGGCCCTGTATCACTGTTAGGCTAGGGGGAGTGGCCCTGTATCACTGCCAGGCTAGGGGGAATGGCCCTGTATCACTGCCAGGCTAGGGGTAGTGGCCCTGTATCACTGCCAGGCTAGGGGTATGGCCCTGTATTACTGTCAGGCAAGGGGGAATGGCCCTGTATTACTGTCAGGCTAGGGGGGATGGCCCTGTATCACTGCCAGGCTAGGGGGAGTGGCCCTGTATCACTGCCAGGCCACGGGGAATAGCCCTGTATCACTGCCAGGCTAGGGGGAATGGCCCTGTATCACTGCCAGGCTAGAGGGAATGGCCCTGTATCACTGCCAGGCTAGGGGGAATAGCCCTGTATCACTGCCAGGCTAGGGGGAGTGACCCTATATCACTGCCAGGCTAGAGGGAGTGGCCCTGTATCACTGCCAGGCTAGGGGGAGTGACCCTATATCACTGCCAGGCTAGGGGGAATGGCCCTGTATCACTGCCAGGCTAGGGGTAGTGGCCCTGTATCACTGCCAGGCTAGGGGTATGGCCCTGTATTACTGTCAGGCAAGGGGGAATGGCTCTGTATCACTGCCAGGCTAGGGGGAGTGGCCCTGTATCACTGCCAGGCCACGGGGAATAGCCCTGTGTCACTGCCAGGCCACGGGGAATAGCCCTGTATCACTGCCAGGCTAGGGGGAATGGCCCTGTATCACTGCCAGGCTAGGGGGAGTGGCCCTGTATCACTGTTAGGCTAGGGGGAGTGGCCCTGTATCACTGCCAGGCTAGGGGGAATGGCCCTGTATCACTGCCAGGCTAGGGGGAGTGGCCCTGTATCACTGCCAGGCTAGGGGGAGTGGCCCTGTATCACTGCCAGGCGAGGGGGAGTGGCCCTGTATCACTACCAGGCTAAGGGGAATGGCCCTGTATCACTGCCGGGCTAGGGGGTATGGCCCCGTATCACTGCCGGGCTAGGGGGAATGGCCCTGTATCACTGCCAGGCTAGGGGGAGTGGCCCTGTATCACTGCCAGGCTCGAGGGAGCGGCCCTGTATCACTGCCAGGCTAGGGGGACTGAGCCATGTATCACTGCCAGGCTAGGGGGAGTGACCCTATATCACTGCCAGGCTAGGAGGGGTGGCCCTGTATCACTGCCAGGCTAGGGGGAGTGGCCCTGTATCACTGCCAGGCTGGGGGGAATGGCCCTGTATCAGTGCCAGGCTAGGGGTAGTGGCCCTGTATCACTGCCAGGCTAGGGGGAATGGCCATGTATCACTGCCAGGCTAGGGGCAGTGGCCCTGTATCACTGCCAGGCTAGGGGCAGTGGCCCTGTATTACTGACAGGCTAGGGGGAGTGGCCCTGTATCACTGCCAGGCTGGGGGGAGTGGCCCTGTATCACTGCCAGGCTAGGGGGAGTGGCCCTGTATCACTGGCAGGCTAGGGGGAATGGCCCTGTATCACTGCCGGGTTAGGGGGTATGGCCCCGTATCACTGCCGGGCTAGGGGGTATGGCCCCGTATCACTGCCAGGCTATGGGGAGTGGCCCTGTATTACTGCCAGGCTAGGGGGAATGGCCCTGTATCACTGCCGGGCTAGGGGGAGTGGCCCTGTATCACTGCCAGGCTATGGGGAGTGGCCCTGTATCACTGCCGGGCTAGGGGGAGTGGCCCTGTATCACTACCAGGCTAGGGGCAGTGGCCCTGTATCACTGCCGGGCTAGGGGGTATGGCTCCGTATCACTGCCAGGCTAGGGGGAGTGGCCCTGTATCACTGCCGTGCTATGGGAAGTGGCCCTGTATCACTGCCAGGCTATGGGGTATGGCCCTGTATCACTGCCAGGCTAGGAGGACTTAGCCATGTAAAACTGCCAGGCTAGGGGGAGTGACCCTATATCACTGCCAGGCTAGGAGTGGCCTTGTATCACTGCCAGGCTAGGGGGTATGGCCCTGTATCACTGCCAGGCTAGGGGGGGTGGCCCTGAATCACTGCCAGGCTAGGGGGTATGGCCCTGTATCACTGCCAGGCTATGGGGAGTGGCCATGTATCACTGCCAGACTATGGGGAGTGGCCCTGTATCACTGCCAGGCTACGGGGAGTGACCCTGTATCACCTCCAGGCTAGGAGGAGTGACCCTGTATCACTGTCAGGCTAGAGGTAGTGGCCCTGTATCACTGCCAGGCTAGGGGGAGTGGCCCTGTATCACTGCCAGGCTAGGGGGAGTGGCCCTGTATCACTGCCAGGCTAGGGGGACTCAGCCATGTATCACTGCCAGGCTGTGGGGAGTGGCCCTGTATCACTGCCAGGCTAGGGGGAGTGACCCTGTATCACCGCCAGGCTAGGGGCGGTGGCCCTGTATCACTGCCAGGCTATGGGGAGTGGCCCTGTATCACTGCCAGACTATGGGGAGTGGCCCTGTATCACTGCCAGGCTACGGGGAGTGACCCTGTATCACCTCCAGGCTAGGGGGAGTGGCCCTATATCCCTGCCAGGCTAGGGGTTATGGCCCTGTATCACTGCCAGGCTAGGGGGAGTGGTGCTGTATCACTGCCAGGCTAGGGGGACTCAGCCATGTATCACTGCCAGGCGAGTGACGCTTAGTGCGACCACTGACCAGGCTGAGCCCCAGTGTCCACTGTCCAAGTGGCCATACAGACGGCCGTGTAGAGAGCAACCAAACGCCCCCCAATTAGGAGTTACAAGTCCGTGCTTGAAACGGAAAGCCACCTGGGTGTCGACCTTCCCGACAGAGGGCACTGGATCTCCTTAATGGACAGCGGACTCTCAGCGGCATTCTCTCATTCTCCTCTCCTCCTCTGTCTCCACTCCTGGAGCTTTCTCCTCTCGACCCCGTTCTCTCGCTGTCTGCACCCAGTTTCGGTCCCCTTTTGTATCTCTCAACCTCAATCTCCGGCCGCATCTTCTCCGCATAATCAACCGCCCCGGAGATATATCTGCCATGCTACCGCCACCCCCCCCCCCCCCCACCCAACCCATTCTTTTCTCCGATTTCTGCTTCAATGTGTACATAGTCCACGGACCCACCCAGTGTGCATATTTCTCTACCCCATTCCCTACCCTCTATGTCCGCAATTCTATTATTTGTCGCAATCTGATGTACATAATGTGAACCGTGCCACTACATTAAAGCAACAACCTTTTACACCACCTGTCCACTATCCTTGCCCCCTCCCCCTCCGTTCTCTTTCCCCCCCGTCCGTTGCCGAGACCCCTACCCCAGCACTCCCTTTCCCCATCGAGCGCCACCGTCGGCCCGTGACCGCAGCCGCCGCCCCGCTCCCTCTCCCTCCAGCCACCCATCCCCAACCCTCTTCCAGCCCCCGCCACGGTGGTAAGTGCTGACGCCCGCTGGACGCTGGGCGCGGTGACGGAACTGACGCGGCGACGGAACCGGCGACGGAACCGACGGAACCCGACCCCGGCGGGGGGGGGGGGGGCAGTGTCCACGCACGCCACACGCCTCGACCAAGATAGACAGAGACCCTTCAAGTGTCCCCGACGAGATATCACATGTCGGCGACAAATAACAACATACGACCCCCACAAGGCGCGACAGGTAGAGGGTGGGGGGAGGGGGGAGGCGGAGGGGGAGGGGGGGAGGGGGGAGGGGGGGCAGCATCCCACGAGGCATTGGCTTGGTCCGTATCGAATCGTTCCCTTCAACCGCCACCGGCGCCTCTCCCTTATACCCTACATGGTCCATCGCCCCCCTCCCCCATACACCCCCCCCCCCCTCTGCCACGGATCCCCCCACCCTGCATCGTCCCAAAAAGCCGTAACATATATGACAGCATACAGCAGGCGGGAGGGCGGTATGATTGCACTGCGGTCGAAGGACCCTTTCTTCTCCATGCTAGGCAGCCGCTTCTCGTGGACCGATATCTCACGAGAGCTGCCCCATCCCCACCCCTTCACCACCTAATACCCTAATCCCCCCCTCCCCATCACCCCTCCCCCACCCAATACCCTACCTCGGCCACCCGCTCCAGCATGGGTTCCAGCCAGAGGACGTTACACTCGCAGTGGCCCTCCCCCCCATCACCCCCCCCCCCCCAATACCCTACCTCGGCCACCCGCTCCAGCAGGGGTTCCAGCCAGAGGACGTTACACTCGCAGCGGCCCTCCCCCCATCACCCCACCCTCACCCAATACCCTACCTCGGCCACCCGCTCCAGCAGGGGTTCCAGCCAGTGGACGTTACACTCGCAGCGGCCCCTCCCCCCATCACCCCACCCTCACCCAATTACCTACCTCGGCCACCCGCTCCAGCAGGGTTCCAGCCAGAGGACGTTACACTCGCAGCGGCCCTCCCCCATCACCCCACCCTCACCCAATACCTACCTCGGCCACCCGCTCTAGCAGAGGTTCCAGCCAGTGGACGTTACACTCCCAGTGGCCCTCCCCCCATCACCCCACCCTCACCCAATACCTACGCTCGGCACCCGCTCCAGCAGGGGTTCCAGCCAGTGGACGTTACACTCGCAGTGGCTGTCCAGGAAGGTGAGGACCGGCGCCGTAGCGGCGTCCGCGCCACGAACACGTGACCGGATCAAACCTGCAACATTTGAACGGACCAATCAGCGCATTGCACATTCAAAAGGATGGCCAATCATAAGAAAAAGGCACATTTCAACATGTGTATGTTGTAAACCACTTGAACAAAATAACGCCCATATGGATGGGTCAGGTTGCACGGAATAAAACTAATACTTGCCTGATTCGAGCTTTAATAAAACACTAGATATAGTATTGCTATAATATTGGGATGATGCAAGCATACCAATCTGAAGCAGCAGACATTTATTATTGTAAAACCATACACAATTCTGCCATAGCACGCTATATCAGATATGAATCGCATGGTAGCGGAACACATGAGGGAGTCCCCATTGCTCAGTTGGTAAGCGGCCTGAGCTGCAGATCAAGAGGTTATGGGTTCGCGCCCTGGCCTTTGCGTCTGTGGCATCTATTATATGAAGGTCATATGGCGACGATGGGGAGGGGTCAAGATGGAGAGGAGCCATGTCTGCGGAAGTAACCTCCGACTCTTGCGAAGTAAGGCGTGGTATCTTTATCCTGCACAGGTGGGATACGAACCACGGACCGACCGCTCAGGTTGGCCTAGCAGAGACACAGATGGGATTCGAACTACGCACCGCCCTACTTGGGCTGGCCTACCAGAGCACACTCGACAATAGCCCAACACGCCACCTTCCAGGCCATGGGGTGACCCCGGGAAAGGGTTTGGTTGCTGTATACAGAGATATCACGCAGACTCGGCGATATATCGCATATTTGGGGTGGTAGAAATATGTCAACATCGCGTCCAACAGTCTATATATATAGAGAGAGAGAGACATAGATTAATTCATTTGAACAGCGAACTGCTGTTTCAACATAACCGGAATTATACACAAGGTCACATCCTCCTAATGGCTGGCAAAGGATTATGACGTCACCAACAGGCGTACAAGAGAGAAGGCGGGCAGGGTGTGGAGGGGTCAAAGGAAGTGTGTGTTTGTGTGGTGGGGGGGGGGTTAAGGCGGTAAGGTGGGGGTGAAGTGTGACGTTGTGCCACTCCGGCACCATGCCGACAGCTATGGGAGACGGCCGCCATCCGATTGGTTTCTAAGGCTTTGTCGAGTGGGCCCTGAGTGGCCCCGCCCAATCAACCGTCCGAATGTCCGTGTTTGTAGAGGATCAAGATGACAAAAATGAAATATTGAGGTGTTTTAGGCCGCATTTGTGCACATAAAGGCTAAATCGGGCGAAGAAAGCCCAAATAAGGGGACAAATAAACGGATGAAACGGGCCCAGATACAAGCGCCAAGGGTGCAACCACCGACTCGTTGATCTGCAGCTCAGCCTGCTTACCAACTGAGCCAGGGGGGGGGGGGGGCTCCCTAGCAGAATTCGAACCCACGACCTGATCTACACCTCAGCCAACTGAGCAAGGGAGGCGCCCTGGCAGGGTTCGAACCCACGACCTGATCTACAGCTCAGCCAACTGAGCAAGGGAGGCGCCCTGGCAGGGTTCGAACCCACGACCTGATCTACAGCTCAGCCAACTGAGCCGGGGAGGCGCCCTGGCAGGGTTCGAACCCACGACCCTGATCTACAGCTCAGCCAACTGAGCCAGGGAGGCGCATTACGGGACATACAGAGCTCATGTCCTTCTTGGGGGTAGAACGAAGCTTCCTATCTACATAACTCTTCCCCTGGACGCGATATAACGTGGTTATATCGGATTACTGGTCAAAACCGTCCTTCGCAAACCAATTAATACGCGGACGGCGAATAAATCTGGATACCGACCTCTTCACAGAAAATACTTGTAACCGGCTTTTACCACGAGGTTGGTCATTACGCCAGGCGCCTTGCGCCAACACGAAGCACGGATCTGTTCCTACTACTACTGCTGGCAGACACAGGATATCGCTAAGTCTAGGCCAGACATACCCGGGCCGGAGCCTATCTGATCTGTGGCTGGAGAAGATGTTTGACGACTGAACCATGCCCCCCTACATGTAACGAGTAACAAGTCTCCCCTTTTGAGGTGGCTCACATGCTAGCGACTGCCCAGCAGTCTTAATGTGAGTCTCCTCGGTCAAGCAATTGACCCTGTCTACTTTCTCCGTCTTTATGCATTACAACAGTGTGTCTCTGTTTGTCTTGACCAAATAAAACTATCCGGATTCGGATTTTTGTCGGGTCATACCACTCGGCCAGCAGCCTTTAAACAAAGATAGGGACACAGATCGACTCCAGCAGCTCTTGACTTTCTGTTAAAAGACATCGAGCTGAAGTGGTTTTACGCCAAATTTGTGCACAATTAGTGTTTAATGCCAGCTAGGAGGAGACATGGGCTAACCCAGGCCAATGAAGCTAGAAAGAAGAATGATAAAAAGGAATGACCAGTGAAACAATGCGTCCAAACGCGTAATGTTGGTCTGTAGCTAAGTGCGCTACCGACTGAGCTACAGGGAATTCCGGGTCTGTAGGTCTGAAGCTCAGTGCGCTGCCGACTGAGCTACAGTCCCGGGTCTGTCGATCTGAACCTCAGTGCGCTACCGACTGAGATACAGTCCAGGGTCTGTCGATCTGAAGCTCAGTGCGCTACCGACTGGGCTACAGAGTCCCGGGTCTGTCAGTATGAAGCACAGTGCACTACCGAGCTACAGGGACTTCCGGGTCCACCGGTCTGTAGCTTAGGGAGCTACCGACTGAGCCAGAGCGGCTCCGGGACACCCAGTCCAGACGCTATGTTCGGCTTTCTCGTTTCATCCGTTTTGGTCCCATTCTTCACCACTGCCGCGACCCGGAACATGCAATCGCACCTAGCTACCCCTCCACCCCAACACCACCCCGTCCCCCCATCCACTGTCTCTACCCTGCGGACGTGTTTCTAAGACAGTCTGCCCCTTGCCCCTTGTCTGCCCCAGCTCCCCCCCCCCACACACCCTCATTGGAACCATTTCATCCACTACCCCCCCCCGCCCCCCCCCCCCGTTCTCCCCACCCCCCGGACCCCTCTCCTGCCTGGCCCGGGAGCAGTTAAAGGGGCCGGCAGATAAGACGACAAGACATGGCATGGCACTCAGCGGCTAGACAGGCGGCTCAGGGAAACACAACCCCTACCACCCTAAGTCTCCACCCGAATGCGGCTCCAGCTGAACCCCAGCACCCCCCACCCCCACTCAACCACCCCCAGCACCAACTGGACTACCATGCAGGCGAGACGGGAGAAGGAGGGGCGGCGGAGGAGGTGTGGGGGTGGGAAGGGAGGGAGGGGGAGGAGAGATCACGTGGTAAGTTTCTGAGGGTTGTCTCTGCTGACCATCGACGGCCAATTACCTCATAGGGGGAGGACGTGAGGGGCATTCAGACAAAGTGGGACGCTACCTGGGGTGCAGACCCCCACCCCTCTCCCCCTACCCCCATCTCCCGAAGCCCACTGATGACCTAACTCCAAGCCCCCCCCCCCCCCCCACCCCCCAAACCAATTGATCCAGCATCATCTACCACATCTCCTTCACCGAACCTTTTCCTCCTGCCCCAACCTCCTTCCATAGCCTGGCTAACATCAACTGTACCGCGCCGTGACAGAAACGGGAGCCATGACCTGTGCCATGGCATTAGTCCACAGACCCCAGATCTCCGTGCCTAGTAGATTACTAATGCTTATCCCTTCTATGGTATGAACGCTCTATCATAAAATTTCTATTTTTGCCATAGCCAAACGATGTTATTATTATATAATACATTTGATTGCAGCAAATGGCCTCAGGACCACAGTGCAACATGAAAACAACATATACAATTGATCATACATTACTGTTGCAAAGCTCTGTTGCATGAAACGTAATTGGGAATCAGAGCCGCTCACGGCATGATATGGTGCCAATCAAGAAGTCAGTAAAGAAGTGCAAAACGCTCGGTCGATGACAACGAGAACAAGAAATAGCATTAAGTGCCATTCTGCCGAGTAATAGAAGACTAGTATCAAGCAGCAATGATTAATGTGCCTCATCGTTGTAAGGTATGACGTGAAAACAGCCGAAAGTTGTACGGCATAATGTGAAACCATCACCAGCCATTAGTCCCCACCAGCCACCATCAGCCCTCACCAGCCACCATCAGCCCTCATCAGCCATCACCAGCTACCATCACGTGACCATCAGCCACTATCAGCCATCACCAGCCACCATCAGGTGACCATCAGCCACCATCAGCCACCACCAGCCACCACCAGCCATCATCAGGTGATCATCAGCCACCATCAGCCACCACCAGCCACCATCAGGTGATCATCAGCCACCATCAGCCACCACCAGCCACCACCAGCCACCATCAGCCACCACCAGCCACCATCAGGTGATCAGCCAACATCAGGTGACCAGCAGTCCACAGCGGTCACCAATGATCCTGTAGGTCCGCTGGGTCATTCGGCCGTCTCCAGCAGTCTTTCCATTCTCCATTAGCCAGATAAGACAAGATCCGCCGTCATCCTACATCAACCAGCCACAACCCCCGAGAAGATCTAGCGAGCAACAAAACACATCTGGAAGCCCCAGGAACGAATCACGGCTGAGTACGGAGACCAGGCGGCAAAGGTCGCAGAAGACCTAGATATAAATGGCACATTACGTCCATTTAAATCCCTTCTCCCTCCCTCAGTTGGTACCTTTTTTTTTGTTACATTTTTCCCGGTGCACATTTTGTAGGGAAATGTACAAACAAAAAAGAAACCATCGAGAGAACAAGAATTAAGGGTAAACGAGAAAGTCATGACGCAAAGAGGACCGAAACGGGGTCTAAATGAAGGGAAATGTGGGGGGGGGGACAGGAATGAAAAATAAAAGTAGGGATATTTGGAGGACAAATTGGACTTGCTGAGGTAAAGAGCCGCGGTACACACAAGCGGGAGCAATACTTCCGGCTTTGGAGGTAATCTCATTGAGAAGGGTAATTCGGAACGGACATTAGCAGGGTAATTCCGGCCAGACATGGGTTTTCACGGACTTGGGGAAAGAGGGGGGCGGGGGGGGGGGGGGGTGCGACGGAAGGCGAGGGAGGGGGGAGGAGATGGGGAGGACATCAGGACACGTCACAGCGAGTGCCAGGGAGTCACGTGTCACCACGTTTCCACTATGTACCCGACCGATAGGCAGAAGGTGTGTGTGTGGTGGGGGGGGGGGGGGGGACGTACCGAAATTGGCAACCCATTCTGCTTCCCCCTCGTGTAAAAAAATAATTTGATTATGTCTTTTACCTGTGCGCCTGGTAGGAGCTTCACACAGCCTCGGTGGCGGAGAGGTTCAGTGGATTAATTACGAGCACATGCGGTCAGACTGCTTAACTGATGGGGCGGAGCGAAAGGGTGTGTGTATGCAACCTATATATGTGTACAAATGACACACACCCTTGACATTATATCCACATATATTGTAACGTATAACGAATGAATAAGTAAAGCGGAATTACGCTATATATATGGCAGCCAAACGTTCAGTCAGACTTCGAACTTCTAATGGAAAGTACTCGTCCTAATGTTAAGTTTGTTATATTTAAACTCAGTAATGTTTTGTTGTAATATAGGCTGACGTTATCCCCTACTTGGTACAACTGCATATTGAATGTTTCGGGACTAAAGACGTCATTACAATAAATAAACCTGGGAAACGACATTCTTTGGGACAATAAAAGGCCTGCAGAAAACATTCATCAAGGATGCCCAGACGGTAAACCTGTAGGTCGGTATCCAGTGTAGTACGGGAAGGTCAATGGGTGGAGCAAAGCCAGGGCCCAACGAGGGATATGTATCCACTGCTGCAGATAGTGGCGCCCCATAGTGGTGGATAGAGGAACGAACCGATCTATTTTCGCAAGGTGGCGTACGAGAAGAGAACTACAAATGTCCCTAACCACCTGGTCATTGGGGCGACTTTTCTTCTACCCCTCTCCCCCGGCTCTCACAGAAGAACGGCGCCATGACGACAAGCACGGGGGTAGGTGGGTGACCCATCACTCTTTGCGAAAGAGGCCAACGCATGTTATTCGCAGTTAAAGAAGACAACAATTGCAAACTAAACAAGAACATGGGTTGTCTTTCAGGATTAGGGTTAGGATTTGGGTTCGGGTTAGTGTTATGGCCAGGTAAGCTATGCTGCATCTATCTCTATCCGAAACCGGATAGTTGGCGAAGTGAACTGAACGGAAGAATCCACAGATTACCACGGCCCGCCATCCCCATCACGGCACTTGTAGATTAAGGCATCAATATCGGAAGCGCCTCAGTAAATTGAGAGAAAACGCGTCGTCGATTTAACGTCAAGGCGCAAGCAGCTGTCACACCTAACATCAACCTCTTCGTCGATACTATAAAAGGTATCGACAATGCAATCTAAGACTCAGTCCCAAAGCAACACCTAAAACAAAAATGACACCGTCTCTGCTTAATGCAAATACGCTAAATATTTTTCAGGCAATATCATTATTCAAATTCAGCCTGTTGTTGTCCCTCTCCACTCTGGAACAAGATTTACATTTTACGAGCAACCGCTACTTTTTCTATATTTTAGTGAAATGACCCTTAAAGGGGGCTAATGAAAATAACGCATAATAAAGATGCATTATGCTACAAGAGGACGAATGGCTTAGGGGACATCCATTTCTGTCCAGATAACACAGATTGCCTTTCACATATAGTGCAAACATAGTCAGACACCAGTTAAGACGCGACACACGGTTTAAGTCGGTTTTACTGAGTAATAGCCATAGCCGCCTCTCAGTGGAGCAGTGCCACCGTAATCGGTTGGGGGAGCCAATAGCCATAGCCGCCTCTCAGTGGAGCAGTGCCACCGTAATCGGTTGGGGGAGCCAATAGCCATAGCCGCCTCTCAGTGGAGCAGTGCCACCGTAATCGGTTGGGGGAGCCAGGAGGGAATACAAGAAAAAACACCACGTGTTTTTTATTCTATCGCGCCGCTCTCTTGACTTATACATCGGTCACGCCGACGAGTAAACAGGGTATGGATTTCTGGATCAGCGCTAAAGAGTAATGAGACAAAAAGCGCCTTGGTGCCGCCCAGGATCTCGTAAATGATGATTCATCGCCCATTATGGAGGCTTAAAAGGAAATACCGAACAATTTCTGCGGGACTTGCCGGTCGTTACTTGCGGAAAAGAGTGGGGGGAAGTGGGGGGGTGGGTGGGTGGACATACATAAGCTGTGATATCAATGCTGCGGGTATTATCCGTTAAATGGTCAAGCTTATTATACAGAAAACAAAACACAAGACATCAGCTACCAACACAAAGTCGATATCATTATACAACTTGATTTTGCCGCTCACTATCAGTAAATATATGACCTAATGCATAATATGCGCATGTCTGCCAGCTATTCTTGCACTTTCGGTGATTCGCAATGGTATATTCTCGTGAAAAGGACCACAGGAAATCGCGCACGCCCAGTTGTCCCATTGTGCTATTGCGTCATTTGTAGCTGATATTTCCAGAGCAATTCGGAATCGGCTGAAGATGACCATACGTGTTAGTTACATTGGACGCCATGTGGTGGCGCGGCAGTCGCCACACACGCAGAACGAATCGTCAGAATAGACAGTCACTTTTCAATCAGCCGCCATCTTCTCCCGAATGTCCCGTGCTGTTTTAAACGGGGCACATCGGCATACCGAATGGATGCGCGCGCACCCGACCCGGGTGAAAGAAGTGTCGGACGGCAAACCGATTCGTAATATGCCTATTCGGTCCACCTTCGGGACACCTTCGGACAGCCGGGTTACCAAAGAAATGCGCCATGCGCAGGTCAAAGTGACCTCCATGGGCACAGAACACCAGTATTCAATTCCTTCCGCCTTCGCGCGCACAGGAGTGGCCACGAACAAGTTCATTTCCCAACATTGAATTTCACCAACATTTTGATTTCATCGACACTTATTTTCACGTGTTACCTTTGGTGGTGGTTTGGTCTGTCATACACACACAAGGGCCACAACAACAACACAACCACCCTCCACCGCTATACTCCATGGTGTTTGTACATCGCTATATAAGAGCTACAAAACGAGCGTATCGCGGTTTCATATAGGCAGATTGTGTAGGATTGAAACGTCAAATGTAACTGTTAGTTTGTTCTTAGTTAAGTCGGACGTTTCAGGAAGTCGGACGTTTTCGGCCCCAACAGATGTCATATCGCTGGGGGGGGGGGGGGCCTTGACCATTCCTTCTGACGATTGTCATCAGAAGGTAACACAATCACCAGCCAACCGTTGTGACCTTGCCATCACCTCTTCCACATCCCCACAATGCTGAGTGGCCCGTGGGCACGCAGCGACAACTAATACTTAACGACTGAGTAAAGACATCAATCTATATTCTCGTCACATTATTGGCAAATACAATTGTAACAATAGGAGGCGTCTTCGCAGTGTGGGCGACAGACGAGCAAGACAATTGAAGGTCAATACGGACACGTTTACCTGATGAATAAAGATACATTATATTTATCCTTCAATAGTCATTATCATTTTGGTTGGTTGGTTTCCGTTCGTACCGCCCCAACTAGTCAAGCTCCTCCGTCCGCCACCCCCACCCCCACCCCCCCCTTCCAGTTTCTCAT
Source organism: Arenicola marina (assembly GCA_964019135.1). Lineage (NCBI taxonomy): Eukaryota > Metazoa > Annelida > Polychaeta > Arenicolidae > Arenicola > Arenicola marina. Next base: position 24,574,065 of record OZ025252.1, read on the forward strand.
GAAAACTTCTCATGGTGTTCGTACATCGCTATATTTAGCTACAAAACGAGAGTATCGCGGTTTGATATCGCAGATTGTGCAGGATTGAAATGTCAAATGTAACTGTCAGTTTCTTCTTAGCTAAATTGGAACGTTTTCGGCTCTCAAGCCAGCATTTGTCGCCAAGGTCAGTAACCCTATCAAAGCCACAGCGACTAGTGGCCAGTATGTCCTATCGATAGTTGTTAATCGGCTGAGCCAGACCGGCAGGATTTAGTACTACACATGGCATACTTCGAAAAGAGTAAAAGTCATGCCAAAGGCGTGGTTGCTTGCAAAGCGTAACAGTATGTTTCGTTGTCGTAACACTTACCACAGCATTAACGATAAAACGCGACACATAATGCAACAAACCGACCACACCTCAAAGAGAAAGAAATGCAAATGACTTGTTACGCACTCTATATGTATTCTATATTTGTTATTGCCTTAGTTTTCTAAATCAGATCAGATCCGGATAACCCCCCCACCCCACCCCCACCCCACCACCCCCCCCCCCCCCTCCCAAAGAATCCTGTCACTAGCTACTTGGAAAACCGACGATGATAAACCTCTCAAAGGTCAAGGTCCGTGCATATGACGTCACTTTTCGTGCCATGTCGGCATATATGTCATCAGCACTCCTATGCCTGGAGGCTGGAACGGGATACAGTGACTTGTGCTGAGAGATACACCCATCTCGCACCAACGCCCCATACGCATACCGCCATGGAACAGATATTACGTCTGTATTATGCCAACCGTATATTCAGGACGCTTTAACCATTCTTGATCATATCGCGTCAATGGGAGAAGGATGGGGAGAGTGGAGCCATGTCCCGGAGGTAACCCCCTTACTTTTTGCGAAGAAAGACATCGGATTTTTATCCTGCGACCACATAGACATGGCCACAGTGGGGCTAGAACCACCGATCCACGTGCCGTCAGGCTCTCAGGTGGCCTGAGCACTCAAGGCGAGCGCTTTAACCGACTAGGCTATCGGGGCGGCCCCTTAAGATTGCTTGACGACGGGTGGGTCAATAGCTGCTCCTCCTGCATGTCGATGTCCTGGATGAAAGGATTTGTCGGCTGTGGGTGATGGCATCGTTGGACGACGGCGGCCCCCAGCCCTTGCCAACGCCACAGCACAAAATGGCCTGCATCAATCTGACATATAAAGGTCAACTTAATTTGCAGACCAACCTCCAGGAAGGCCAGTCCGTCAAACGGCACGAATGACACTTTGGCATCTATGAAATATTTAACGTCGCAACTAAGCTGACATATAACCCTGATTGAACTTCTCGCTGCGAAGCCATCAGGGTCTTGCTTAGCTTTAATATACAATTATTATACCCGGCACGGCCATCTGGCACGAGGCGAGGGTCCTTTGGTACCTGGGCAGGGCACGAATTGACTTGTTGGTCACACAGACGTGTTGTAAAGGAAACCGATAGGGCCATCTGGAGGGGGTCACATGTGCAAGATCCGGCCGACACCTTCACGGGTCCACCCATATATAGGCCATCCCTCCCCCCGCCCCCCCCCCACCACCCCCCCTCCTGCGTTACCGTCCCTTCTGGGGGACACATTTGGCAGGTACATACAGTAATACAGTGACACCAGAGCGGACACCCTCGGAGCGACAGGCCGCGAACACCTCACTCGACAGATGACGTATGCCTCCCTCTGTGCGCTATATCAACGACCAACAGTGACCAATAACGGCCGTCCGTCATCAGTTAGGAGGCTTCCCCCCATGCATCATCATCAAACACCGCACCCGCTGCCCCCCACCCCCCCCCCCCCCCCCGGACTCACCACCACCAACCCCCGCCCCTTATAGACTTGACCCACCACCACCCACCATCACACGGCCAACACCCACCGACCACCTATCCACCACCCCCAGCCACCCACCACCACCCACCATCCACCCACCATCCACACCCCCCACCTCCCACCACAAACTCACCACCCACCACCACCACCACCCACCCACCATCCACCACCCACCCACCACCACCCACCACCACCCAGCCATCCACCACCACCCACACCATCCACCACCCACCCACCTCCACCCACCACCACCACCCACCACCCACCACAAACTCACCACCCACCACCACCACCACCCACCACCATCCAGCACCCACCCACCACCACCCAGCCCACCCACCACCACCCACCACCACCCAGCCATCCACCACCACCCACCATCCACCACCCACACCACCATCCACCACCCACCCACCTCCACCCACCACCACCACCCACCACCACCACAAACTCACCACCCACCACAAACTCACCACCCACCACCCACCACCACCACCACCCACCCACCATCCAGCACCACCCACCTCCACCGCCGTCAGGTCTGGGCGTCATCACACTGTTGGTGGCAAGCGCCGGTGAAGTTTTTTATCTTATTGTTGTTGGCCTTATCAGTACAATTATCATCATTAGGCACGTTTTTTACGTCATCTGTCGATCGCTTCCTCCCCACATCACGCCATATTGTAACACATAACGAGATAAAAAACAAAAAACATCTACGGCAAACGTGCTGGCGTTTTATCACCTAATGGACCAATTTACGAGCCTATGTCGTCGATCTATCCATCCATCTATCCATCCAGCCAATCAGCCAGTCAGCCTGCCCTTACAGCCCCCAAACTCCCCCCCCCCCCCTTCCTTACCCCAAACCCACCCAAGCAGCTTCCATCGAGACTCCGTTTTGCTCTTGGCATGTCGCACGCCAAATCGTTGCCCCGTTTTGCTCCGGTTGTTTTCTCCCTGCGACATGCCGCCCAATTGTAACGCTGTTGACACCGCTTTGGTGCACTGAAGGCCCTTTTTGTTGGAGGGTTTTTTATTTGGGAGGAGGGGTGGGGGGGTGTGGTTGTCTCGTTGCGATACTGTTTACCATGGATACGGGTCGCGATTTGTTGATACTGTGTGTGTTGTCCAAGGGCGCGGGTCGTGATAACATGTCGAATCTGTACCAGTTAAAGCAAATATGCTTCTATTATGCCATTAATTATGAAGATGGCGATATTGACTGCCCTTTCGTGATAGTAGTCATCATCTATCTACTATAGTAGTCGACAGAACTGATCTTTCGTTCAGCAATGTTAAGAGGCGTATCCTGAATTTAAAATTCAGACATTAGTTTGAAGGCCTACGTCAGACGCTATCCGATGAACCAGTCAACAGAGCTGCGTAACCATATTTCTAAGGTGGGCAAAATAAAACATGTTCGCATTCTAATATTGAAATATAACTACCGCATTTATAAATAACCGTGCGAAAATGTCAATCATTGCAGCAGTCTAAACAAATGAAAGTAATTGGTGTTTAGGCTGCTTTTGTGCACACATAGGGCTAAGCTAGACAACCGAATATCCCGGGATGACGAAGGATGAATGAATGGATGAAACATGCCCTAATTAAGTGTCCCGGTCCGGGTTCGAATCCAGGACAATTCAATTATTTTCTACAACAGGACAACAACAATGACATAATGAGATTGGCACGAGGCACACACACTGTGTAATCTCACGATGACCGATCAGCAGCTATCTAGGAGGCGCTGGGGGAAGGCGAAGCCCTGAGACACCCATGGCATATCACACCTGGTAAGAAATAGATAGGTGATTCGCTCGGGGTGTGCAAATTCGGGAAGGGGGTCGTCGGGGGGGGGGGGGGGGGGGGGGGAGGAAGCGGGGGCGGACGAGTGTCAGGTATTATGTTTTTATATTTCCCTCATTTACGTAACAAAGTCCGCAGCCGCGATTCCATCAGTCCCCGGATGAAGCCATTAAGCGATGAAATTGATAACATTACCGGCCGCCAGAGGCGCCGCCTGTTGGAGATTGCGCTCGCGGCCGTGAATCCCTGGTGTCCGTGGCACATGCCCTTATTATCGCCACCGCCGAAACGGCGCCGTGCTCCAATTGGCTGCGGCCACCGCTTTGGGGTTCGTCGCATTCATCGTGGTCTTATTGCTGCCTTGATTACTTTCATGTCCTTTCTTCCAGGTCTATGTTTTGCGCAGACATTTGCACATGTAAAATTCGAACCACGCCGTGGCCGCTTGGGCAGGCCTAGCAGAGCACACTCGACCGATTAGAGAAAACAAGATTATATTATATGTAACATGATACGATCTCCCGCCGGGAAGTACTTCAGTGACGTCGGCATCATAATAAGTACTTCATTAGCGAAAACACAACAGGCCCAGTCGCTACGCTACCGCCCGCGCCCCCCGCCCCCACCCCCCTCGCCCCGCTCCCTGGAACCGCGTCCCCCTCCACACAAGCGTAATCTGGTCCTGGCCGCCAGCACGTTATTGCCTAAATTATCTTGATATCGCCTGGGAAAGTTTAATTGCTGGCCCATTCTCCAAGGCAGAGCCGCCTAGCGTGAGGCGAGGACAAATCAGGGGACGACGACGCAGCATTTATCACGTGTCCCATTAATTCTCCCACATCGTCGCCCTGCACCAGTGAGGTGGGGGCGCGACCCCCCCCCCCCCCCTACCCTTTAACAGTACCCCGTCCGCACGTCCCCTGACTCCATTCCACGCCCCCCCCCCCCCTTTGCGAGAGAGACTGTATTCAACGTGGGCGATTATTAAGACCATATCCAATACAGTAGCCCCGCTAGCGGCGAAGCCAAGCCCAACATGGGGAAAGTGATCTAGGCAGGATGGATGGTAACGGAGGGTGATGGGGTGGGGCGAGGAGGCGGGGGGGGGGGGCGAGGGGCGAGATGGTACGACGGTGGAGCTCCACCGGCTTAATGATGTCAGCACCCCCCCGCCCCCCGCCGCCGCCGCCGCCGCCGCAGCAGCAGGTGGGTGGGGCAGTGCCGGGGGATCGACTATCATGCGTGGCCATGTCTGTGTGGCACACAAAGCCCGCCATCCCCATTAGAGTTCCGACCTTCACCGCTTCAGACAGGCAAAAGGCCCTCGACGTTCCTCCCGCAGTCTTCATTAGGGCGCGCTTTAAGACTCAACAGCGAGGCAGCCATAGCAACACCCCTCTCTTCCCGCCCCCCCAAAAAAATCTGCCAGTCCGTAATACCCTTGAGGAGTTAGTTGTCCACCCGCAGACTAGAAACTCCTCTCAAACGTATTTCCCGGAAACGTGACCAGTACTGGCTCCAGCGCAGGACGCCATCACCCCAGAACAGGACGCCTTCACCCCAGCGCAGGACGCCTTCACCCCAGCGCAGGAGGCCATTACCCCAGAACAGGACGCCTTCACCCCAGCGCGGGACGCCTTCACCCCAGCGCAGGAGGCCATTACCCCAGCACAGGACGCCTTCACCCCAGCGCAGGACGCCTTCACCCCAGCGCAGGAGGCCATTACCCCAGCACAGGACGCCTTCACCCCAGCGCGGGACGCCTTCACCCCAGCGCAGGACGCCTTCACCCCAGCGCAGGAGGCCATTACCCCAGCACAGGACGCCTTCACCCCAGCGCAGGACGCCATCACCCCAGAACAGGACGCCTTCACCCCAGCGCAGGACGCCTTCACCCCAGCGCAGGAGGCCATTACCCCAGCACAGGACGCCTTCACCCCAGCGCGGGACGCCTTCACCCCAGCGCAGGACGCCTTCACCCCAGCGCAGGACGCCTTCACCCCAGCGCAGGAGGCCATTACCCCAGCACAGGACGCCTTCACCCCAGCGCGGGACGCCTTCACCCCAGCGCGGGACGCCTTCACCCCAGCGCGGGACGCCTTCACCCCAGCGCAGGACGCCTTTACAACAGCGCAGGACGCCTTCACCCCAGCACAGGACGCCTCCACCCCAGCACCGAACCCCTTTACCCCAACCCTCAGTGACCCTTATGGGACACCGTCAGTGGCGTCAATGTCGGTCGCCATCGCACCGACCAGGCGATGACACCCGACGGAGTGGTCCTTATGGGACACCGTCGGCGGCGCTCAGCGAGCAACGACTTCTACGAGCGTCTACGAGCGAAAAAAAACACACTTCATCACCTGATTAATTAAAGCCATGCCACGGAGTCGACAGAGAGTGGGACGGGAGAGCCAGCGTCGGTCAGAGCGACTGGTGTTGGCCAATTAAAACGGTGTGGCAGGCGCACCTGTCACCCCAATCAGGTAATCGTTACCCCGATACGACACAACATACTTTACACCCCACCCCCCCTCAGCAACCCCATCCTCACGCGTACCCTCCCACGTCACCCTCTCTAAGGGACACCCCCACCCTGTAGCTACGTTCAGCACGTAACGGGTCTATATATCCGCAGTTCATCCCATCCCAACCCAACCCTTCATTGCTTGCTTTTAACGCCACTTTCTCCTCTACCCACACGGTCACCCCCTCCCATCACCCACATCTCACCACACCCTTTACCCACCACCACACTTTCCTCTACCCACACGGTCACCCCCTCCCATCACCCACATCTCACCACACCCTTTACCCACCACCACACTTTCCTCTACCCACACGGTCACCCCCTCCCATCACCCACATCTCACCACACCCTTTACCAACCACCACACTCTCCTCTACCCACACGGTCGCCCCCTCCCATCACCCACATCTCACCACACCCTTTACCCACCACCACACTTTCCTCTACCCAAACGGTCACCCCCTCCCATCACCCACATCTCACTACACCCTTTACCCACCACCACACTTTCCTCTACCCACACGGTCACCCCCTCCCATCACCCACATCTCACCACACCCTTTACCAACCACCACACTCTCCTCTACCCACACGGTCACCCCCTCCCATCACCCACATCTCACCACACCCTTTACCAACCACCACACTCTCCTCTACCCACACGGTCACCCCCTCCCATCACCCACATCTCACCACACCCTTTACCCACCACCACACTTTCCTCTACCCAAACGGTCGCCCCCTCCCATCACCCACATCTCACCACACCCTTTACCCACCACCACTTTCTCCTCTACCCACACGATCACCCCCTCCCATCACCCACATCTCACCACACCCTTTACCCACCACCACTTTCTCCTCTACCCACACGGTCACCCCCTCCCATCACCCACATCTCACCACACCCTTTACCCACCACCACACTTTCCTCTACCCACACGGTCACCCCCTCCCATCACCCACATCTCACCACACCCTTTACCAACCACCACACTCTCCTCCACCCACACGGTCACCCCCTCCCATCACCCACATCTCACCACACCCTTTACCCACCACCACACTTTCCTCTAACCAAACGGTCGCCCCCTCCCATCACCCACATCTCACCACACCCTTTACCCACCACCACACTCTCCTCTACCCACACGGTCACCCCCTCCCATCACCCACATCTCACCACACCCTTTACCCACCACCGCACTCTCCTCTACTTACACGGTCACCCCCTCCCATCACCCACATCTCACCACATCCTTTACCTACCACCACTTTCTCCTCTACCCACACGGTCACCCCCTCCCATCACCCACATCTCACCACACCCTTTACCCACCACCACACTTTCCTCTACCCACACGGTCACCCCCTCCCATCACCCACATCTCACCACACCCTTTACCCACCACCACTCTCCTCTACCCACACGGTCACCCCCTCCCATCACCCACATCTCACCACACCCTTTACCCACCACCACTTTCTCCTCTACCCACACGGTCACCCCCTCCCATCACCCACATCTCACCACATCCTTTACCCACCACCACTCCCACCGCCCAAACCACCCCACCCACCCACACGCCACCCATTGCGACACTCAACGAGTCTTTAAATGGTGAAAGGCACCACATAGACGTAATGTACCATATTTCCCGCATAACCTCATTCTTAGACAAGCCATATTTTTGTTGGGAAAAAGAGACACCGCCGTCCGCATTTCCACGCACTATACTACTACTACCCATCAAGGCTTCTTCTTCCGGTCCTTGGAATACCTTGATGCTTCCTTTCATGTGAGACAACATATCACGACGAGAACACAACACCAGCCGTGCGATTGCTGACGTGATGTAAACCGGTGAAGCGGTACATCACTAAGGAGATGACGTCTCCCATGGGAGGACACAGGGCAAGGGACACTTTGTCATGAAAAAAAACAAAGCAGTGCGGCCACGAGGAGTCACGTGACATCATTAAGCGCTGACATTGATAACATTACCGGCCGCCAGAGGCGCCGCCAGTTGGAGATTGCAATGTGACTCGTGAAGTCATGTGACTTCATATGACTGAGACTTCAGACGCAATTTAGGTAGTAACTCGGTGATCAGAAAAGTTATGACGTCACAGGAGGGGGGGGGGGGGGCTAAACTCACCTTGAGGGTCATGGCTTTTCTGGATTTATCTATCCTTAATGGATTTAACTCACCTTGTCGCCCGTCTATCCTCAGCTCCCGGGGACTTGATGGTTTTAACTCACCGTACGGCCCGCTTATCCTCGGCTCTAGAGATTTTCTCTAGAGATCTAACTCACCTTGCCGCCGATCGTTCCTAAGGACACGGACTTTCTGGATCTTCTCCAGCTCCTGACCATCGTCCGCTGCAATGACAATAACAAGTATCAGTAAATAGCCAGCATCATATCGGTCACATCGGAGGGTGGCATGGGACGAGGAGAGGAGGGGAGCCTCCGGGGGTTAAGCCATTGCAGGTTGGGAAAAGCACATGGAATAATCGATCGTCCCTTTCTCGGCGGAAAATCGTGGTGAACATCCCTTTCTCCGATGTGGAACGCCCGCTCTCGGCGGAAAATACAAGAACAGTGTCTAGTGTAGGCAAAAAAACTGCGTTTAGGAATGGAAACATAGGCATACATTCAACCTGCTTATGTTTATCAAGCAGGCGGGAATCTGGTAATCTACATGATCGCCATTGCAAGTTCAATAATGTTGAGTATTATGCTGCTTTTGAACGCAAGATGTCGACTCATTGGCTTTGAATGACAAATTCCATTCACCAATTTTACCTTTTCTCTGATACATGTCGCATCAATACGCATTGACGCTTAGGAAAGAGAAACTCTTCTTTTTGTATCCCTTTTTGTTCGTAGCGTACTTTCCCATGTTCATGCGCAACCAAACTTGACAACGCCCTTTCTCCGAGCATGGAAACTCCCTTTTTTCGGCCAGTGTCTATAAATGACAACGACGTTTCGGCGATGCTGACTGCGAATGTCCACCGCATTTGACGCCATAATTTGTTATTAAATAATTAAATTAGTTTGATATTATTTACATTATTGAGGTAGATGACCGGGGCGCGAGGGCGAGAAAATCGGCAATGGAGGGGGGTGGGGGCGGGGGGGGGGGGGGTGAGTTACTGATCCAGTGCATTAAGGAGAATAAGTTTTCCAGTGACTGAACATTAACATTTTGTTTTAATTCCTTTATGGAGATATGTAGGCCCCATAACACATTGCAAAGAGATATTTTCTCATTGTGTCTAAATTTTGGATTGGCAACCTATGTGCGGGTTATTTCCGTTCCTCGGGAATGAGTTGTTCATTACACCCTGAACTGGGAATCAGGAGAATAAATCTTCGTGGTCTGTCAAACCTGGGAAATCGCCAAATTATACCATGTATTCGCCCTTTCCCAGGCCCCTCCACACACACACCTACCATGTTGTAGAATCGCAAATGATTTTGAAGCATTGTGGACTAGCTATGCAGACAAGTCGTTCAGATGGGAGAATTATTCAGCGTAATGCTAGATCTAACGTTAACTGCCATCGGAATATAAATGTCAACGTCCGAGAAAGGGGGTTGTCATGTGCGAAATTACAAAACACACCTAAAATTTCTTTAAAAAAATAGTTAAACGTGTTCTTGGCATTTGCATGTTATGCATCGGGGGCTGGAATGCTTTACCGTTGCTGCCTGGACTGTAAAACAGAAGTTTCACAACGTAAAGAGGCCTAATGGCATGAGTTTGCACACCAGTCGGCATTCCTAGCGTTGGTGGATGTGTTTAGGTGCGACATTTCTCATATGCAGGACTCGTGGCATCCCGTCATAACAGACACGTTGGACACTTAGATGCATACCTTACTTGTTAAACCATAAAGTGGATCAAAGAACCGAAATTTATTTGCATTATTGATAAAATAGGGAATAAATGCGGACAATTCCGCCGAGAACGGGATGATTACCGCCGAGAACGGGACGTTCACCGCCGAGAACGGGACGCCGAGAACGGGACGATCACCACCGAGAACGGGACGTTCACCGCCGAGAACGGGCGTGTTCGAACGGGCGTGTTCGCCGAGGGCGGGATGATCGATTACTCCATGTGAATAGGATCTTTATGTTATGAAGGAACGCGTCGAACGACAAGGAGATAGAAGCCACAGAGTGGAACCATTTAGTGCCGAGTGCCGTAGAACATGTATGGTGCCGTAGAACATGAATTGCGCTGTCCGGGGAAGGAACCTCCCCTGTCAACAAGTACAACAGTCTTTGGATCTTCGAGGGATACTTCTGGGAGGGCTCTGCGGAAAGGGCTCTGTGGAGAGGGCTCTGTGGAAAAGGGCTCTGCGGAGAGGGCTCTGCGGAGAGGGCTCTGTGGAGAGGGCTCTGTGGAGAGGGCTCTGTGGAAAAGGGCTCTGCGGAGAGGGCTCTGTGGAGAGAGCTCTGTGGAGAGGGCTCTGTGGAAAAGGGCTCTGCGGAGAGGGCTCTGTGGAGAGGGCTCTGTGGAGAGGGCTCTGTGGGGAGGGCTCTGTGGGGAGGGCTCTGAAGAGAGGGCTCTGTGGAGAGGGCTCTATGGATAGGGCTCTTTAGGGAGGGCTCTGCAAAGAGGGCTCTGTGGAGAGGGCTCTTTAGGGAGGGCTCTGCGAAAAGGGCTCGGTGGAGAGGGCTCTGTGGAGAGGGCTATGTGGGGAGGGTTGTGGAGGGCTCTATGGAGAGGGTTGTGAATAGGGCTCTACGGGGAGGGCTCCGCGGAGAAGGCTCTGTGGAGAGGGCTCTGTGGAGAGGGCTATGTGGAGAGGGTTCTGTGGAAAAGGGCTCTGCGGAGAGGGCTCTGTGGAGAGGGCTCTGTGGAGAGGGCTCTGTGGAAAAGCGCTCTGCGGAGAGGGCTCTGTGGAGAGGGCTCTGTGGAAAAGGGCTCTGTGGAGAGGGCTCTGTGGAGAGGGCTCTGTGGAGAGGGCTCTGTGGAAAAGGGCTCTGCGGAGAGGGCTCTGTGGAGAGGGCTCTGTGGAGAGGGCTCTGTGGGGAGGGCTCTGTGGGGAGGGCTCTGCAGAGAGGGCTCTATGGATAGGGCTCTTTAGGGAGGGCTCTGCAAAGAGGGCTCTGTGGAGAGGGCTCTTTAGGGAGGGCTCTGCGGAAAGGGCTCGGTGGAGAGGGCTCTGTGGAGAGGGCTCTGTGGGGAGGGTTGTGGAGGGTTCTATGGAGAGGGTTGTTGATAGGGCTCTACGGGGAGGGCTCCGCGGAGAAGGCTCTGTGGAGAGGACTCTGTGGAGAGGGCTCTGTGGAGAGGGCTCTGCGGAGAGGGCTCTGGAGAGGGCTCTTTATGGGAGGCTCCGCGGAAAGGACTCTGTAGGGAGGGCTCTGTGGAGAGGGATCTGCGGAGAGAGCTATGTGGAGAGGGCTCTGTGGAGAGAGCTCTGTGGAGATGGTTCTGTGAAGAGGGCCATGTGGAGAGGGCTCTGTGGAAAGGGCTCTGTGGAGAGAGCTATGTGGAGAGGGCTCTGTGGGGAGGGCTCTGTAGAGAGGGCTCTGTGGAAAAGGGCTCTGTGGCGAGAGGGCTCTGTGGAAAGGGCTCTGGAGAGAGGGCTCTGGGAAGGGCCCTGTTGATATAAAGAAAAGTCTAAGTTAATAATTAAGTTTCCGGTTATACCAGCATTGTTGTTTGAGACTATCCAACGTTTGGATATCAAAAACGGTACCAATCTGTCGAAAATCACAACCGGGAATTTTTTCTGTCACCGTTACTAGAAGACCTAACGCTGTGGAAACTAAACCCCACTTCTCGACAATTCCGATATAATCAGTAGCTTAGATTACTATTTCCCTGAAGAGCAACCATCGGCGATGGCCAGTAAAAGCTACAATAGTTCCTCCCCTTAGCGACGATGCTGCTGTTCGCCAAGCCGAGTGGCGTACACAACCTAAGCGGTGAGCGGAGTGGAATGCACACCTCGCATATCGCATCGTGGCTGACTTAGTTACGTTGCCTAGTTACGCTGTCACTTTACCGCTGCCCAGTTACGCGACGACTGTTTACAGTGGGAAGGGGGGGGGGCAAGGTTTCACGCACACACGCGTTACACCTGCCACTTCCGGTAGTGTCGCCGGATAGATACCTCCACCCCCCCCCCCACCCCCTATGGGCCCTGCCCCCCCCCCACTCGTCCCTGTCCTCACCCTCATCTTCTCATCCTCCCCGGCACCCCCAGCATTCAACGCTTGAAGTTTTATCACATTGGCGTGATATCAAGGCATGGTGAGGCACGGCCTAACGTTAATAGCTAGGTCCTCTCTCCCCGCGCTAGTGCAGACTTACGAGGGTGGGGGGGCAGAGGGGGGGGGGGGGGGCAGGGGCAGGCATGAAAATGCGATACCCCCCCACCCTGTACTCTAGCGTGAGATAGACAGGAAGGCAGACACAATGCCGTTGTCTGGGGTAAGGGTTTGACGGCTGGCAAGCCGGAGGAAATGTTTTCACAAGACCAAAATAGGTTTTTAATCCTGGGGAAGGGGCTCCAACATCAAACAACGCGAGCGACAACAGTGTATCCGATACTACCATGTTCGGCCTACAAGTCCGGTTTATGTCTAGTCCATATTATTCTTAAAGGATTCCTCCCAGTCAACCCATCTGAAGAGGGTTCACATACATATATAAGTATATCCACCACGTGCGCTACGCCAAAAGCGATACAATTTATATATTGACTGGCCAATGCAAATATGTTATCCGGTTCAGCGGGGAGTAACAGGTGGGGGGCGGGAGGGGGGGGGCTGGTCAATGGGGTATTATAGTGTCAGACTCCTTGCAATGCTCCCAGCTTAAACGTTGATTAAGGATGCTAAATCCTGTCACGAGCTTTGTGGCGGATTTTACGAACGCATTTCAACTGACTACGGGGCTTTGTCGGCTAAAGTTATCTAATTCTAAAAAGACCCCGATTTTAGCCGACTAATCCCCGTAGCCGGCTAAACTATGTACGTGAAATAGGCCAGTGGGTGTAAGTTGACCTTAGTGTGACATATAACGTGTGAATCTCCTCCTGGTGAGGAGGCCGCCCCGATAGCTCAGTGCATAGAGCGCTCGCATTCAGCGCTCTGGCCACCTGAGAGCACGTGGATCGGTGGTTCGCGCCCCACTGTGGTCATGTCTGTGTGGTTGCAGGATAAAGATCCCGTCCCCTTTTTCATAAAGAGTAGGGGGTTACCCCCGGTGACATTGCTCCACTCTTCCGTTCCCGCTGCCATTGACGCGGTATGACCAGAATTGGTTAACGCGTCCTGAATATACAAGCAACGCCGAACCTACCGGGGAGTTAACCACATGGTGAACAATGTGACTACTTACGGCTATCACTGAAGTCGTCCACCAGAATGATTTCTTTGATGAGGTGTTCAGGACTTCTGTTGAGAACGCTGAAAAACATAAAGGTCTAATTAAAAGATACATCCGCCCACGTAACCCGCGGCAAGATCCAAGTCTGTCTCTGCGCCTGCTATACTTCGTGGATAGTTAGGCACCTATAGAGGGCTATGGTAACAACGGAACCATAACCTCAACCTCTCCCGACACCGGTCACAAGCCCGTCATATGATGCCAATATCTACCCTAAAGATAGCAAGTCAACGGTTTGAAGCTGAACCTGTGCACAAGAAGACCAGATCAGACCCAAGACCAAGAAATCTCAACGAGACAATGCCACAAGCAAGCCCCAGACACAGATGCGAGAGTTTGAACAAAAGGTTCTGTTGGCATCTGTAGCTCAGCTCGCTTACCGACTAAATGAGTTACTTCAGGTCCACCACCCATTGTCACCCCGTGGCCCTGGCTTACCACAATAATACGTAGCATATCCCACCACAGTTCACGCCACTGGCATCGCGAAAATACCCGCCCTTACATTGCAAAGCGAGGCAAATGCCGCTTCTATGGCCGCCATATTGGCATACGGGTTCAACTTCCGGTGCACACTTCCGGCCACGTCTTTTGCTAAATACCACAATGGCAACAATAACCGAAGGGTCCCCAAGGCCAGAAGAGTCGTCTGACAAAGGGAGTCGGGTGGTAATAGGGCCATGAGACCGGAGTCGTCAAGCAGCCTCCTAGACTGTGGACTGTGGACCGGTCCAAGGAATAAACTCGGTCCAAGGAATACAATCGGATAAAGAGTCCACAGGTTGAGTTCTGAGAGCACCCATGAGGACCAAGCGGACGTCAAGTCAACCATCGACGTATATAAGACATCATCGTTATGATTATTAAATGCACGGTCCGCCCTTTGGTGTCCAGAACATTGAACCAAGCACTCTGGGTCTTTTCATCCCGATGACGCATGGAACTGGCTCCACCAAGGCTCCTCTCAACACGTTTCTATTGCCAATACAAATGTGTTTCATTCCAAACCGAATAGACGAATACTAAAAAAACTGGTTGGACTGACTTTAAACACGTAACAGGTAAACTTTCGATATGTAGGCATAAGGAATATGCCCAATGCACCGTCCCGGTAATTGGAGAGTTTCAATTGTTATGTGTTCATATGATTTGTCGTCACATTTTGTTGGCGATTACAGTGGTTGGCGCCTATTGTATGTTTTATACAGTCGCATCTCTTACCTGACCACAGTACGTAATAAGGTCGACCTAGCCTCGTTATGAAAAGTGATGATGACGCTGGTCGGGGGCAGCTCCTCTTTCCACTTCACGTTCCGACATCTGGAAAAACGAAAAAACTGGTTAAATATACTGGTTAAATATAAAATATGGCACGAACAATAATAGCACACGTCAGAATAGAAAGTGGCCGCATGGGTTCAGCTACCACCATTGACATTGAGAATAATAATATAAACGACAAACCCCAAAGGGCAATATTTGTATATTTTTTCAAAGCGCTAGCTCCGAAACTGTCGCTAACTGTGAGCATCCTCTCAATTATTGGCCCCATCCCAAAGGCTAAATTCATTCTTCAGTTTTGCCCCCAGGTTCACCTACAGCGCAGGATTTAACTAGCTACCACCATTGATATTGAGAATAATATTACAGATATCACACCTGTGGAGCCACGTGGTCGTTACAGACACGTGGTCGTTACAGACACGTGGTCGTTACAGACACGTGGTCGTTACAGACACGTGGTCGTTACAGACACGTGGTCGTTACAGACACGTGGTCGTTACAAACACGTGGTCGTTACAAACACGTGGTCGTTACAGACACGTGGTCGTTAGACACACGTGCTCGTTACACACACGTGGTCGTTACAAAAACGTGGTCGTTACACACACGTGGTCGTTACACACACGTGGTCGTTACACACACGTGGTCGTTACAAACACGTGGCCATTACTAACACGGGGTCGTTACAGACATATGGTCGTCACAAACACATTTTCTTTATAAACCCGTGGTCGTCACAAACATGAATTCACTGTGCTTAGGCCGCCCTTATGCACAAACGGGGTAATCTTGACCAATGAACGCCTGAAACAAGGATATCCAACCGTATGAAAGGCTTTAGACACAGGTGTGGCGGAACCCATAACCAATAACCATAACCATGATCTGCCGTCGATTACGCGAGTCGACTGATATATAATATATATATATATATATACACTGATACATCATTACAATTCACCGATGATAGATAACAAGCGAAAAGGCACTGGTAATCATATCAAAGGGGTATCAGTTAACTGTGATGGTTCCGGTTGCAGGGTCCTCCCGTCTAACTTCCATATCATCAGTGGACGGTAGACAGGTCCATTGCGTGCCAGACCCACCACTTGACTTGAGTGGCGAATCCACCAAGTTAATGACAACCAACACAATGTACTTTGTCTCTGGCAGACGAACAAGCGACCGACAAAAAAAAAAGACCCCGAACACAAAACACAATTGGCAGAGCGACCGACGCACACGCCGACTCTGGAGCTTTAACAACCAGGCAGAGAGAGAAAGAATCAGGGAAAACGAGCTCCGCATCGACCGACCACGTGATTATGGATTGTGCCTCGATTTCATTTCAGCAGACGACAAGCTACACCAGCGTCTTGTAAATGATTGACGCCGGTAAAAGAAGACTCCTCCCTTGATAAATTAATAAAAGGCGTACGTGGTATATGCATGGTGGGCAGTAGACAAACACCGGATAAACGATTTTCCTTTTATCAAATTAGCTGTTGATCAAATGAATGATTTCGATTTGTTAGGCCACCAAGGGGCTCTACGTGGCCACGCAGTCTCCTGTGATGACGAGAGGTGGTGAGTACGAGAAACACCCCACAGACTGAGAGGCCGAACACGAGGCTCTCTCCGGGTAATGCAGTATACATACAGCCATGGGCGTATATATGTCTATGGGCATGCACAGCGCTTTCTAGTTCCGGTTGGTTGGTTGTATATTCAGGACGCTTTAACCACTTGCAGTCATATCGCGTCAATGGGAGATGGAAAGGAGAGCGGAGCCATGTCCACAGCGGGGCTCGAACCACCGATCCACGTGCCGTTAGGCTCACAGGTGGCCAGAGCACTCAAGGCGAGCGCTCTAACCCACTGAGCTATCGGGCCGACCCCTTTTGTAGTTCCGGATCCTGTCATATACATACACCCGGAGTGTCGGGGGTACAGTGTACATAGAGAAAGGCAGAGGCATAGCGAGAAAGACAAAGAAAGGGAGAGAGACGGAAGCAGATAGAGATAGAGACATAGACAGACCGATACAGGGAGGCAGAGAGAGGAACCGAGAAAAACAAAGACAGAGGAAGAGGGACGGAAGTAGACAGATAGAGACAGACAGACCGATACAGTAAGGCAGAGAGAGAGGGACAGAGAAAAGACAAAGACACAGGAAGAGAGACGGAAGCAGACAGAGATAGAGACCTAGACAGACCGATGCAGGGAGGCAGAGAAGGACAGAGACAAGACAAAGACAGAGGAAGAGAGACGGAAGCAGACAGATAGAGACATAAACAGACCGATACAGTAAGGCAGACAGAGGGACAGAGACAAGACAAAGACGGGGGAAGAGAGATTGAAGCAGACACCGAGATAGAGACATAGACAGACACCGAGATAGCGACATAGACAGACCGGTGCGGAGAGGCCAGACAGAGATAGAGAGAGACAGAGATAGAGAACATTGCCGGATGTGTACCGGTGACTCCAGGCAGCACGGTCCAGTGACGGGCTCGCCACGTGGCTACCGTATATAACTAATTAACTAATTACGGAACGTGACACTTAATTTCCCGTGTACCCTCCCCCCGCCCCCCCCCCCCCCCACCCCCACCCCCTTGGCCCCCTCCCGGCACGACACGGACGCTAAACACACCACGCGATCTCATTATATACAGAGCACCGCCCCCCTCCTCCGCCAGGCACACCGCCATGTGCCCACTCCCCACCCACCGACACCGCCACCCACTCCACCCCACACCAAACCCCTAATGAATCTGTTCATTTGGTCATCAAATCTAAATGCTACTTGTTCTCTTACTATCGATCCATCACGAATCACCCCTCCACCCCCCCCCCACCCCCCCACCCACCCAAAGCGACATCCACTCCTCCCCTCCATCCACGTTTGCACGAGGAAAGGCCAATTACACTCTCGGTGCCGATCACAATGGCTCTTTTCTGGCATCGGATGAACAGCCTGGCACCGAATAAAACGCGTGACTTGTGCCCTTACTAAGCACAGCAAAGAACACGCTAGTCCGCAGCCGCCATAACTATAGCGCACGTGGGTTTGTTTACTACGTTTACCCGGCTCGCCTCGTTTTCGCTCTGCATGCATAATTTTTTAGAGGGGCCTATAGTCACCCCGCAATCAGACAGAGAGGGGGTGGGGTGGATAGGGGAGGGAGGGGGGGGGGGGTGGTAGGGGCGTCGGGAGGCGATGTCGGGCGATACAAGAGGGCGATGGCGCAGTAGACACGTTGTCGGGATCGCAAGCGAGGAAGGAAGGGATGGACCTCTGAAGGGAGGGAGGTATCCCTGGAGGGAGGGAGGTATCCCTGGAGGGAGGGAGGTATCCCAGGCAGGGAGGGAGGTATCCCTGGAGGGAGGGAGGTATCCCTGGAGGGAGGGAGGTATTCCTGGAGGGAGGGAGGTATCCCAGGCAGGGAGGGAGGTATCCCTGGAGGGAGAGGGGTATCCCTGGAGGGAGGGAGGTATCCCTGGAGGGAGGGAGGTATCCCTGGAGGGAGAGGTTATCCCTGGAGGGAGGGAGGTATCCCAGGCAGAGACCTCTGGAGCCCGGTCTTTGATGCCAGCCCCAAGCGACGGGACTTCTTGCACTGTCGCCGCGCACGGAACGGGCGCATAAATCAAAGCCAGTAGTAAGGGGGGGGGGGGCGTAAGATACCCGACCGTGAGTGGGGAGTGGGGGCGATGGGGGCAGCGAAGGTGGGGGGGGGGGCCAGGGGGAGGACCAGGGGAGAGCGAGGGAGGGCCAGGGGGAATGCCCGGAGAGAGCGAAAGAGGCCCAAGGGGAGGGTGACGGGGAGGGGATAAGGGGAGGGCGAGAAGATAGGGTGAGGGCGAGGGGAAGGTGGGAGGAGTCGGGGCACGTGCAACCCACACCACACAACACAGGGATGACCAGTATCGAACGCATGGTAGAGACGAGCAGGGGAGGCGGGCGGGGGGGGGGGGGGGGGCAGGCTACACACGTCTGAAGTCAATCTGGCTCAGGCACTCCCCGGCTGTCAGGAGTCCACGTCGCAAGGACCCCGCATCCGGTGGCCAGCGATGGATTGAGACAGACAAAAGAATGAGTGAATGAACGAATGGAGGAATAACAGAAGTGGTATATTGGTCTACTTTCGTGCCCAGCAGAGAGCCTTCTATACTACAGATCACCTGATCCAGACGGGTCGGCGCGACTGCCATTTCTGCTTTTTGGTGTAGTTTTATTTCCCGAAGTCCGACTCGTACTCAGCTGCCATGGTTACGAGGCAACTGCCACTAATTGCACGCACTACGTCTAAGATATGCCACCACCCCTCCCCTTCCCTCCCTCCCTCCCGCCCCACACCGACACTCACCCCACCACACATACACCCTCGTACGTTAAACAGCTGACAGTGGGTGAGGTATGGCTGTCCCGAGGGTGTGTGCCAATAGAGCCGTAAGGTAGCTCTGGCGATCAAAGTCAGGATCCCCGGCTAGACTCAATCCTGAAGGGACCTGAATTCCGGAATGCTAGACACGCCTCTCGTGTTGAGCTTGATCCACACGCAGGCCATCAAGTCTACCGCCAAGGTATCTGATAGCTCTGGCCATCATGTCTACCGCCAAGGTATCTGACAGCTCTGGCCATCACGTCTACCGCCAAGGCATCTGATAGCTCTGGCCATCACGTCTACCGCCAAGGTATCTGACAGCTCTGTCCATCACGTCTACCGCCAAGGTATCTGACAGCTCTGGCCATCACGTCTACCGCCAAGGTATCTGACAGCTCTGGCCATCACGTCTACCGCCAAGGCATCTGACAGGTCTGGCCATCACGTCTGCCGCCAAGGTATCTGACAGCTCTGGCCATCACGTCTACCGCCAAGATATCTGACAGCTCTGGCCATCACGTCTACCGCCAAGGTATCTGACAGCTCTGGCCATCACGTCTACCGCCAAGGTATCTGACAGGTTTGGCCATCACGTCTGCCGCCAAGGTATCTGACAGCTCTGGCCATCACGTCTACCGCCAAGGTATCTGACAGCTCAGGCCATCATGTCTACCGCCAAGGTTATCTGACAGCTCTGTCCATCACGCCTACCGCCAAGGTATCTGATAGCTCTGGCCATCACGTCTACCGCCAAGGTATCTGACAGCTCTGTCCATCACGTCTACCGCCAAGGTATCTGACAGCTCTGGCCATCACGTCTACCGCCAAGGTATCTGACAGCTCTGGCCATCACGTCTACAGCCAAGGTATCTGACAGGTCTGGCCATCACGTCTGCCGCCAAGGTATCAGACAGCTCTGGCCATCACGTCTACCGCCAAGGTATCTGACAGCTCTGGCCATCACGTCTGCCGCCAAGGTATCTGATAGCTCTGGCCATCACGTCTACCGCCAAGGTATCTGACAGCTCTGGCCATCACGTCTACCGCCAAGGTATCTGACAGCTCTGGCCATCACGTCTACCGCCAAGGTATCTGACAGGTCTGGCCATCACGTCTGCCGCCAAGGTATCTGACAGCTCTGGCCATCACGTCTACCGCCAAGGTATCTGACAGCTCTGGCCATCATGTCTACCACCAAGGTATCTGACAGCTCTGGCCATCACGTCTAACGCCAAGGTATCTGACAGCTCTGGCCATCAAGTCTACCGCCAAGGTATCTGACAGCTCTGGCCACACGTCTCTTTGCGAGGTATCTGACAGCTCTGGCCACACGTCTCTGCGAGGTATCTGACAGCTCTGGCCATCAAGTCTACCGCCAAGGTATCTGACAGCTCTGGCCACACGTCTCTTTGCAAGGTATCTGACAGCTCTGGCCACACGTCTCTTTGCGAGGTATCTGACAGCTCTGGCCACACGTCTCTTTGCGAGGTATCTGACAGCTCTGGCAACCAGTCACTTTAAAAGGTATCTGGACTTCTTGACAGCCACCTGGCCTTCACGACAGCCACATGGCCTTGGGGGCAGCCACCTGGCCTTGCCGACAGTCACCTGGCCTTCCCAACAGCCACCTGACCACCTGGCCTTCCTAACCGCCCCCTGGCCTTCCCGACAGCCACATGTCCTTCCCAACAGCCACCTGTCCTTCCTGGCACCCACCTGACCTTCCTGACAGCCACCTGGCCTGCCTGACAGCCGCCTGGCTTCCTGACAGCAACCTGGCCTTTCTGACAGCCACCTGGCTTCCTGACAGCCACATGGCCTTCCCGACAGCCACCTGGCCTTCCCGACAGCCACCTGGCCTTCCTGACAGCCACCTGGCTTTCTCGACAGCCACCTGGCCTTCACGAACAGCCACCTGGCCTTCCCAACAGCCACCTGGTCTTCCCGACAGTCACCTGGCCTTCCCAACAGCCACCTGGTTTTCCCGACAGTCATGAGGCCTTCCTGACAGCTACCTGGCTTTCCTGACCTTTACCCAGCGAAGCCATAGACTGCGTGACCTCTAAGGGTGTGACGTCATGGCCGGGGGGAAGGGGCCGGGTAGTCACAGAGCCACTTGGATTGACCAGACGTATTAGACTTAGAGCCATGGCCACAGGGCTTAGCATGTATATATATAGGGACTTAAGCTGGTCCGCCAATGTTCTTTGATCCAGACGACAGTTTGAACGGCGCAGTAATGTTCTTCTTACCTCACCCTTATGTTCACCCCACAAAGATGTCCACGGGGCTCCCCACGGGGGGTTGGGGTGAGAGGGAAGGGGGGGGGGGCAGGGGGGACGCACTGATTCTATTAACTTGATTAGAAAAACATATATTTCCAGGAATCGCACCGGTCCATGTCACATATTATAAAACAGCATGGCGGAGAGAGGAGAGCAGGGGGGGGGGGGGTCATGATTCTCCATACTGCCCCCTGCCCCGACCGCCCCGCCCCACAATCCCCTTGAAAATGACAGGCTATGCACGCTATGCAAGACCATTAGCTGGTGAGTTGCACAGTTGCAGCAGCAGTGATGTGTTTGTGGAGCTCCTGATTGCCGAAAGGAGATTTGTCAGCAGTGTGCCTTCTCGCGTTGTTGACCCAGAATCCTATAATAAGAAGGCGGTCAGGAGCCGGCATGTGCGCACCGTATCCCGGGCAAACTCCTGAAGAATCCTGACGAGGGGCGAGCAAGTCATTAATCAAACAGTCCCGCAAGATGCACAGGGTGTAGCACTCTTGACGGCCGATTATATAAGTGCAAATAGCTCAGTGGTGGGGAGTCTGGGATACGGTCTGCGCCCAGGACGCCCTTCTACTGGTGTGTCTACTGGTGTGTCTAATGGCGTGTCTACAGGTGTGTCTACTGGTGTGTCTAATGGCGTGTCTACTGGTGTGTCTACTACTATTGTGTCTACTGGTGTGTCTACTGGTGTGTCTAATGGCGTGTCTACTGGTGTGGTTACTACTGATGTGTCTACTGGTGTGTCTACTGGCGTGTCTACTGGTGTGTCTACTGGCGTGTCTACTGGCGTGTCTACTGGCGTGTCTACTGGTGTGTCTACTGGTGTGTCTAATGGCGTGTCTACTGGTGTGTCTACTACTGATGTGTCTACTGGTGTGTCTACTGGCGTGTCTACTGGTGTGTCTACTGGCGTGTCTACTGGTGTGTCTACTGGTGTGTCTAATGGCGTGTCTACTGGTGTGTCTACTACTGATGTGTCTACTGGTGTGTCTACTGGCGTGTCTACTGGTGTGTCTACTGGCGTGTCTACTGGTGTGTCTACTGGTGTGTCTAATGGCGTGTCTACTGGTGTGTCTACTACTGATGTGTCTACTGGTGTGTCTACTGGCGTGTCTACTGGTGTGTCTACTGGCGTGTCTACTGCTGTGTCTACTGGTGTGTCTAATGGCGTGTCTACTGGTGTGTCTACTGGTGTGTCTAATGGCGTGTCTAATGGCGTGTCTACTGGTGTGTCTACTGGCGTGTCTACTGGCGTGTCTACTGGCGTGTCTACTGGTGTGTCTACTGGTGTGTCTACTGGCGTGTCTACTGCTGTGTCTACTGGTGTGTCTAATGGCGTGTCTACTGGTGTGTCTACTGGTGTGTCTAATGGCGTGTCTAATGGCGTGTCTACTGGTGTGTCTACTGGTGTGTCTACTGACGTGTCTACTGATGTGTCTACTGGTGTGTCTACTGGTGTGTCTACTGGCGTGTCTACTGGTGTGTCTACTGGCGTGTCTACTGGTTTGTCTACTGGTGTGTCTAATGGCGTGTCTACTGTTGTGTCTACTGGTGTGTCTACTGACGTGTCTACTGATGTGTCTACTGATGTGTCTACTGGCGTGTCTACTGGCGTGTCTACTGGCGTGTCTACTGGTGTGTCTACTACTGATGTGTCTACTGGCGTGTCTACTGGCGTGTCTACTGGTGTGTCTACTGGCGTGTCTACTGGTGTGTCTAATGGCGTGTCTACTGGTGTGTCTACTGGTGTGTCTACTGGTGTGTCTACTGGTGTGTCTACTGACGTGTCTACTGATGTGTCTACTGGTGTGTCTACTGGTGTGTCTACTGGCGTGTCTACTGGTGTGTCTACTGGCGTGTCTACTGGTTTGTCTACTACTGATGTGTCTACTGGTGTGTCTACTGGCGTGTCTACTGTCGTGTCTACTGGTGTGTCTACTACTGATGTGTCTACTGGTGTGTCTACTGATGTGTCTACTGATGTGTCTACTGGTGTGTCTACTGGTGTGTCTAATGGCGTGTCTACTGGTGTGTCTACTACTGATGTGTCTACTGGTGTGTCTACTGGTGTGTCTACTGGTGTGTCTAATGGCGTGTCTAATGGTGTCTACTGGTGTGTCTACTGATGTGTCTACTGGTGTGTCTACTACTGATGTGTCTACTGGTGTGTCTACTGGTGTGTCTACTGGTGTGTCTACTGATGTGTCTACTGGTGTGTCTACTGGTGTGTCTACTGGCGTGTCTACTGGTGTGTCTACTGGCGTGTCTACTGGTGTGTCTACTACTGATGTGTCTACTGGTGTGTCTACTGGCGTGTCTACTGTCGTGTCTACTGGTGTGTCTACTACTGATGTGTCTACTGGTGTGTCTACTGATGTGTCTACTGGTGTGTCTACTGGTGTGTCTAATGGCGTGTCTACTGGTGTGTCTACTACTGATGTGTCTACTGGTGTGTCTACTGGTGTGTCTACTGGTGTGTCTAATGGCGTGTCTAATGGTGTGTCTACTGGTGTGTCTACTGATGTGTCTACTGGTGTGTCTACTGGTGTGTCTACTACTGATGTGTCTACTGGTGTGTCTACTGGTGTGTCTACTGGTGTGTCTACTACTGATGTGCCTACTGGTGTGTCTACTGGTGTGTCTACTGGTGTGTCTACTGGTGTGTCTACCACTGATGTGTCTACTGGTGTGTCCGGGCCGAGCACGCCGCTCTTTGTACCGGGATCTCACTGTGTGAATAGTTACTTCTGGAGCAACATAGTGTATCTGTCTGGATTTCAGAAAACCCGAGGTAACATTGGGATTTCCTGTATCCTTGGCCACAGGTATCCTTGGCAATAAGGAAACCACAGGTATCCTTGGCAACAAGGAAACCACAGGTATCCTTGGCAACAAGGAAACCACAGGTATCTTTGGCAACAAGGAAACAACAGGTATCCTTGGCCACAAGGAAACCACAGGTATCCTTGGCAACAAGGAAACAGGTATCCTTGGCAACAAAGAAACAACAGGCATCCTTGGCAACAAGGAAACCACAGGTATCCTTGGCCACAAGGAAACCACAGGTATCCTTGGCAACAAGGGAACTACAGGTATCCTTGACAACAAGGAAACAGGTATCCTTGGCAACAAGGAAACAACAGGCATCCTTGGCAACAAGGAAACAGGTATCCTTGGCAACAGGCAAAAATTAAACAACAGGTATCCTTGGCCACAAGGAAACTACAGGTATCCTTGGCAACAAGGAAACAGGTATCCTTGGCAACAAGGAAACAACAGGCATCCTTGGCAACAAGGAAACCACAGGTATCCTTGGCCACAAGGAAACCACAGGTATCCTTGGCTATAAGGGAACTACAGGTATCCTTGACAACTACGAAACTACAGATATCCTTGGCAACAAGGAAACTACAGGTATCCTTGGCAACAAGGAAACCACAGGTATCCTTGGCAACAAGCAAACCACAGGTATCCTTGGCTTCAAGGGAACTACAGGTATCCTTGACAACAAGGAAACTACACGTATCCTTGGCCACAAGGAAACAACAGGTATCCTTGGCAACAAGGAAACAACAGGTATCCTTGGCAACAAGGAA
The DNA here is from genome assembly GCA_964019135.1 of Arenicola marina. Taxonomy (NCBI): domain Eukaryota; kingdom Metazoa; phylum Annelida; class Polychaeta; family Arenicolidae; genus Arenicola; species Arenicola marina. The sequence goes on from OZ025252.1 coordinate 24,599,253, forward strand.
ACCACAGGTATCCTTGGCAACAAGGAAACCACAGGTATCCTTGGCAGCAAGGAAACAACAGACATCCTTGGCAACAAGGAAAAAACAGGTATCTTTTAGAATAGCAAACTGCACGTAACCTTGGCAACAACGTAACTACATGTATCCTTGGTAACAACAGAAAGCACACTTAGTACCCGACCGGTTTGCTTCTTTTGCTGCCAATTACGCTGCTTCATTGGTCTTGTCGGAACAAGTCAAGAAATCCGCCAGGATTCAAGTCGCAATCAGACAGGGGTCACGTCTGGAACCAGCCAGGGGTCACGTCTGGAACCAGCCAGGGGTCACGTCTGGAACCAGCCAGGGCAGGGGCCGGAACCAGCCAGGGCAGGGGCCGGAACCAGCCAGGGAGTGGGGCCGGAACCAGCCAGGGAGTGGGGCCGGAACCAGCCAGGGAGTGGGGCCGGAACCAGCCAGGGTAGGGCAGGGCAGGGGCCGGAACCAGCCAGGGCAGGGACTGGAACCAGCCAGGGCAGGGACTGGAACCAGCCAGGGCAGGGGCCGGAACCAGCCAGGGCAGGGGCCGGAACCAGCCAGGGAGTGGGGCCGGAACCAGCCAGGGAGTGGGGCCGGAACCAGCCAGGGAGTGGGGCCGGAACCAGCCAGGGTAGGGCAGGGCAGGGGCCGGAACCAGCCAGGGCAGGGACTGGAACCAGCCAGGGCAGGGACTGGAACCAGCCAGGGCAGGGACTGGAACCAGCCAGGGCAGGGACCGGAACCAGCCATGGCAGGGACCGCAACCAGCCAGCGCAGGGACCGGAACCAGCCAGGGCAGAGACCGGAACCAGCCAGAGCAGAGACCGGAACTAGTCAGGGCAGAGACCGGAACTAGTCAGGGCAGAGAACGGAACCAGCCAGGGCAGACACAGTAATCAGCCAGGGCAGAGACCGGAACCAGCCAGGGCAGGGACCGGAACCAGCCAGGCCAGGAACCGAAACTAGCCAGGGCAGAAACCGGAACCAGCCAGGGCAGGGACCGGAACCAGCCAGGGCAGGGACAGGAACCAGCCAGGCCAGGAACCGGAACCAGCCAGGGCAGGGACAGGAACCAGCCAGGGAAGGGGCCGGAACCAATCAGGGAAGGAACCGGAACCAGCCATGGCAAGGACAGGAAACCAACCAGAGCAGTGTCCGGAACCAGCCAGGGCAGGGCAGGGCCCGAAACCAGCTAGAGCAGGGACCGGAACCAGCCAGGGCAGGGACCGGTACCAGCCAGGGCAGGGACAGGAACCAGGCAGGACAGGGAAATGAACCAGCCAGGGCAGGGACAGGAACCAGCCAGGGCAGAGACAGGAGCCAGCCAGGGCAGGAACAGGAACCAGCTAGGGCAGAGACCGGAACCAGCCAGGGCAGAGACCGGAACCAGCCAGGACAGAGACCGGAAGGCAACTCACACTTCGTAGTAAATTTACAATAAAACAAACCACAAAAAAACTAGCGGTTCCTGTGTTTCCCGAGACAATTTCAGGTAAATTCCGTGGCGGGGCAGCAGGAGCGGAAGAGGAAAAATAAACCGAACAGCGCAATCATGTTTCAAGTGTAATTTCCCTGCGCTGAGGAGATTGCTTGTTTGGCTCCTTACAGGGAGCAGTACTCCGACCGAGCCACGTATGGGGCGAGCGGACTAATCCCCCCCCCCCCCCCCGTGCCACCCACACCCCTCCCTACCCCCAGTGTTCCGCACCCCCTAAGTGAGAGGTTGTCCATTAGTTTTCACTTAGCGGTGATCCCACTCGAGTCAGTTGCAGTCCGGGTCCAGGGTATCCCCTCGGCACCCGGACCGCCGCAGAACCCTCCCTCCTTACAGCGGCATGCGCGCGGCCAGGGGTGAGGGGGGCAGGCGGGATGCCGTGGGCTCGGTGGGGGGGGATAGACCTTTCTTAATATTCCTCATGAATAATTAATTTCTGCGCGAAAGCGAGGCTAGGAGTGTAAACATCCATGCGGCGCTCGCACGCGGTGGCAACATGGACGGAACCAAAACGTCTTGTGATCGCGATCTATCCGTAGGGCCCAGATTGTCACTTACCCTTGCGGAAAATTATCTGAACGAGAATTCCAAAGCATCCGGCGAGTGACATGTATCCAAAAAGTATTCAAGTATTTCAGTGAGGGTTACATCAATGAAGTCAGAGTCAAACACTTTCAGAGCTTTACATGTGAAAAACCGGGTCTTGGAATCACACTGTGTAAACTGTATCTGAATTGGCGGCATCAGCATGGGGAGGGTAGTGGGAGGTACAGTTAAACGGGGAATAGCATCAGACTCTGGACCACTTGTGGCACCTGTTGTCATTAATCTTCCCGCCTTGAACCTTTACCGTAGTTTCCCTAATACAAGAACATGTTGTTTTGTACGTACATGTACATGAACTCACTTACATTGCAGTGACAGTTAGAGGTCGGTGAGATGTGCAAGGTACAAGCAAAATCGTCCCGTTCTCAAAGGCTGTCAGAAACCCCCCCATAATATAGACGGTCAAAATTAAGATTTAGGGCCAAAAGGTGCTCGGGATGTGACTGTAAGGGCACAGTTAAAATGGCCATGGAGGACAGGGAATTCGGCAATGCGATTAAACCCAATCTAGGGCCCCCAATCTACAATCCCTTACCCAACATACAAACTCTTAGGGATAGATTACAAGATATAGACCCACCACTTTTGAATTTTCAGGTTCTACAAAATAAAGTTAAAAAATATTGCGATAATAAAGTAGACAAATTGCCCAAAGGTTCCATTTTAAGCTATCAACATATTTTTGATGGTTCACATTCCCGAATCGTGCATTAGACAACTTCATGAATAAGAACTACCAAGCAGTATTATCAAAGAAAGCCTTCATAGAATTCGACAGCAGCTGAAAGTCACTGCAGCAGAAAGTGACAAATTTTAAGAAATTACAATACAACGCCACAACAACCCTGTGTGAAATACCATTAGAATAGGATAACAGCTGTCAAATTACATAGAGTATAGGCACCCGGACAAGTTTCGGAACTCTTGTTACAGACAAGAAGGAATAGCAGGTTTTTCTTGTCTTCCGCTAGGATTAAAAGTGTCTAATTGTTAGATAAATTGTTTATTGGTAACTTCATGCACCAGGCCCATCGTACAAAAACAAAACACAAAAATAACATGCAAAAAAAAACGACAAGAGCAAATCTTGTTACTTAGAATAAACTGGCTAAACCTTTTTTCATAAATATTGAACGCTTTTTGAATAAATTTTGCCAAGGTGATTAAACATGTTTGGATGCCATAATACATTAAAAAAAACTCTTAATATCATATATCATTCAATATCGTGAAGGAAAGTAATTTTGGCGGATATGATCATACAACAGGCATTTCATTAATTATGGAACTCATCAAGAGGATGTATTTTCACCTAAGAAATATTTACAGGAGTTAACTCCCCCCCCCCCCCCGCTTCCTGCAGAATGATCTAGTTAAGATCTAGCACCCTAGCACCATACACCTGAAGCTGACTAAAATCTGTCTTAGTCTGAAGTCCTCAAGAGGACACAAGTATGGTTTTGGTATGAGCAACGTCTTATACCCTTTATCATTCTCCAGACTAGTCAATGTAGTGTGGGGTAGTAGTCAACCCGTGGTCACCATGGCTGGCCGCACCCTTTGATATGCGATAATAATGATAGTGCAGTCTGATTTTTTGTAACTAAGTTAAGTCTGTAAATGTGAATCTTATGTAGATTGTAGATCTCTATAGATACACTAGCTGCAATTGGGCGTTCGACAAAGAAAGTTTGGATGGTGTTTATATTGATACATTTACGGTAGGCCGGAGCGCCTGCTTTCAAATTGTCAGTGCCGTGGCCTTTTCAAGGTCAGACCCAATATAATATTACAAGGACCGGGCAGAGGTGTTTAAGATGTTCACACAACGTGTTGAACATTTCGTTTGAGTCATACCAAGACGTTATATTTAAGAGTACACACCCGAGTCCATTGCGTTTTTGACACAGATGTTCTCTCTGGATTATAACTCTTACCCTAAATAACGGACTTTCTTTCCGCCGGATAACATGTACCCACTGATTTTTTTCACTTGTCTGGCTTGGAGAGGCATGTAAGTGAGTATTATCATCTTTTCCCGCAGACGAGGAACATACTGGTACTGAATAAAAGGCGTGACTTTGCCCAGAACTGGACACGTCTGGATCCGCCATGGCGTTAGGCTGTAGCACGTGGCGCTTGTTTACATCGTTTACACTCCTAGCCTCGTTCTCGCTCTGCATGCATAATTTTTGAGAAGGGCCTATGGGGTGGCGGGTAGGGTTCGTGGACGGGAGGTGGGGTACGTAGCAGGAAGGCATGGAGGACCAGGTAAATTAGAGGCTTTAATGAAGACGTCACGGATCACACACTAAACGGTATCCCCCGGCGAGGAGGTGGGGAGGGTGAGGAGGCGGAGGAGGGAAGGAGGAGGGGGAAGGGGAGGACGAGGGGAAGGAGGAGGGGAAGGAGGAGGGCAGGAGGTAAAGAGTAAGAGGAAGGAGGGGAGAAGGGAAGGAGGAGGGAAGGAGGAGGGGGGAGGACGGAAGGAGGAGGAGGAAGGGGAGGAGGGTAGGAGGAGGGAAGGAGGAGGAGGGAAGGAGGAGGGGAGGAGGAGGAGGAGGAGAAGGAGGAGGAGGAGGAGGAGGGAAGGAGGGAAAGAGGGAGAGGGAAGGAGGGAAGGAAGAGGGGGGGGGGGGGGAGGGAGGACGGAAGGATGAGGAGGAAGGGGAGGAGGAACAGGAGGAGGATGGGGATGATAGGGTAGATGGTGGGGTCGGTGTAACAAATTGGATTGTACAGTGCCGTGCTCAGCTGAAGCAGCGTTCGTGAAAGCAGAAAGCAGAAAACACTCGCGTTATTTATCTAAGCACACGTTTCCCGTCGTATAATGCTCGTATTAGGTAAGTTCCTCCATCAGACATAACTATTCAACCAGATGGCTGAGATCATGGATCACATGCGGTCTTGGTGCGGAGGCTTCGGCGGGGGGTGGGGGGGGGGGAGATTTATATCTGGCATAAAGGGGAGTTGCCGATAACGACCACGCCGATGTGACCTGCAGGTCAGGAAAACATGCCTTGATCTGTTCTGCTTGAAAGAGAGGCGAGTAAAGAACGTTGCACATGTTGTACATACGTTGTCCACACGTGGTCCACACGTTGTCCACACGTGGTCCACACGTTGTCTACACGTGGTCCACAAGTTGTCCACACGTGGTCCACAAGTTGTCCACACGTTGTCCACACGTTGTCCACACGTTATACTCACGTTGTACACACGTTGTACACACGTTGTCCACACGTTGTCCACACGTGGTCCACACGTGGTCCACACGTTGTCCACACGTTGTCCACACGTTGTCCACACGTTGTCCACACGTTGTTCACACGTTGTTCACACGTATTGTATATAAACGTTATATAAACGTTTTATACAGGTGTGGTTAGGTAGAGGATATGGTATGGTACACCGAACTAAAATGTATACCTTTGTTCAAAGATTTTTTTTCTACCCTAAATATCATGCAAACTAAGTAGATATGAAAGCTGGTATTATTATATGAAATGCGTTTTAATTAGTTTGACTGGAATATCAATACACAGTGCAAAACATTAACCTTGTTTCGACTACCATTCAGATAATAAATATCTGTTCGGCTTGCCGTAGCAAGAAGTGATCGAGTGGCAACGAGTGCCAACGGGGAGCTAAAAAAGTGATGACTTCAATTATCTTAAGGATTGGGTTGGAGCGGTAGTGTGAGGAGGGAGAGGACGAACTTTTTCACCCACAGCAGATTATCCGAGAGTGAGAAGGGAGGGAAGAGGATGATACGCGACGGTGAAGGCGTTAGAGTGGGGAGGAGGAGGGGGGTGGGGGCAGGGGACAGAGCGGACAGGAGATAGATGGATGAGACTATAAAGAGGGGGATTTTGGGTAAAATTTGCGGGCTAACACACAGATGGAGGCATGAAACTCTAAAGACATGACGCCTCAGAGAGGTAGTTCCCCGCACGGGAACCGATAAAAATAATAGAAAACTTGGGCTTTATTAGCACACGGACCACGTGTGTTCACTTTCCCCGGACCGGGAGTGGCACTGCCCGGGGTGCCAGTAGCCCCAGCCAGACCAGGGGGGAAGGGGCGGAGGCAGTGTAGCCAGCCATGTCAACCAGTCAGCTTAGCGCCCGACCCACAGCCACAGTCACCGAGTCGGGCGGCCGGTCTTACCCACTACAGCTCGCTGAGGCCTGGCTTGCTGGCACTCTGGAGTGTTTAGGGGTTCTAGACTGTGCGGAGACTGTGTGTGTTTTGCAATGCGGCGACGTAGGCTACCAGGGATGACAAAAACATGGCAAAATAATCAATGATCACGAAACGGTTGACAGTGCTTCGTAATAGTAGTAGTAATAATTTATTTGTATTTGAGGCCAACAGGCCTAATGCACAAAAAGAAAACATGTAGAAAATCCGTCAGGTAGTGCTGGCATCGCTGCTTATGTACAAAGAATGTAGCTCTTTTGCTTTCAGGACAGATATCGCTAAACTCCGGTGTTCCTGTCTTACCAGGACTTAAGCAGGGGCGGATCTAGGAATTGGGGTTGCTCTCTGAAAACTTGCGACCGGGGGCTGTGCTCTCTGAAAAACTTGCGACCGGGGGGGGGGGGGGGGGGGCGTGCTCGGAGAAACCGACTTTAACAGTGTATGTTCAGGTTCCCAAGTGGGGGGGGGGGGGGTTGCTCTCTGAAGACTTGGGACTTTAACATGTATAGTAACATGTATGTTGTATGTTCTGGTTCCCAAGGGGGGGGGGGGGTCGCCCTAACCCCCCTAACCCCCCCCCCCCCACCTAGATCCGCCACTGATTAAGGATGACCAACAGTTGCCAATGTGACGACTTAAGGATGACCAACAGTTGCCAATGTGAACACTTAAGGATGACCAACAGTTGCCAATGTGACGACTTAAGGATGACCAACAGTTGCCAATGTGACGACTTAAGGATGACCAACAGTTGCCAATGTGACGACCTAAGGATGACCAACAGTTGCCAATGTGACGACTTAAGGATGACCAACAGTTGCCAATGTGACGACTTAAGAATGACCAACAGTTGCCAATGTGACGACTTAAGGATGACCAACAGTTGCCAATGTGAACACTTTAGGATGACCAACAGTTGCCAATGTGACGACTTAAGGATGACCAACAGTTGCCAATGTGACGACTTAAGGATGACCAACAGTTGCCAATGTGAACACTTAAGGATGACCAACAGTTGCCAATGTGACGACTTAAGGATGGCTAAGCGGACCTGAGCGCGGACTCGTGTGTTCGCTCCATTGAATTATAGTGGATCCCTTTAAGACGGACGACGCACGACGCTCGCGGACCCGGCGACGCATGCAAAAAAACGGACCGTGTGTTCGCTGCTTAACAGTTGACAAATTGAAGACTTGGGAGATTTATTATGAATCGCCATTCTCCCGGTGGCTCGACTAAAAGCCGCTAAATTGTATTAATAACCTTTCAGACCGCCAGACGAGCCTCTACAGTGTTGACATACGACACCAGTCATCCTAGAGCTGAAGACTGTATCCCCATAACAAGGCGCTCTGGGGTCCAGACTCCTGTATCCCCATAACAAGGCGATCTGGGGCCCATAGATTAGTCAAGTTACTAACCTCACTCCACACAAAACTGATATAAAGAGTTATCACGACTTCACTACACTTCCCGTCCAACTTCCCTGCGCTAAATACGTGAATACATATAGATATATATACATATATATATATAAACACGGAGAAATGGAGGAATAAATCCACAATAAAACCACAATGCGACATCACATTTCTCACCAAAAACACACCCTTTTTACCCTGTAAGACTAGTGTCTTTAACGCCCTCGACCAGCTTAATGTTGATGAAAAAACTATACCCAAATACTTATAAAATGAGACGGTTTCAACGCGCTGACCATCGATGTACCACTTCTCGTTTTGCCGCAGCTATATAATATATATATATATATGCGTTATGTTATCGCACCATAAGTCAGGGAACCAGACGAAAGCTGACACCAAACCAACTGGGTTTTTGGTAAACACTTCTCATGTGTGGGGTTGGGAGGGGGGAGGATCGGGGGGGGGGCAGCAACGGGGGGGGGGTCTTGGACGACTGGCTGACCGTCTGACTGACTGACTGCCGTCAGCCGGTACCGGACACCTGTGCCAGCAGCCGCAACCCCAACCCCACCCCCTGCATCCACTCAGCCCCCGGCACCCACCCAGCTCTCCATCGCCAGCTCCCCCCAGCACCCTGCAGCCCGCTGCATCCACTCAGCCCCGGCACCCACCCAGCAGCTCTCCATCGCCCGCACCCCCCCAGCACCCTGCAGCCACCCCCTGCACCCATTCAGCCCTTGGGACTCCACCCTCGGCACCCCATCCCCCCGCACTCTCCAGCACCCTGCGGACTCCCAACAGTACCAACAGGTCAAGGTCGTTGCTCTCAGCCCTAAATGCCACTCTCTCGTTATGGATCAGGTCTCTGGGAGCGGCGCGCCAGCGGAGTGGGGTCGATCAGGTAGACCACCGATAACCCATCGATGTGGGGCACAAAGAGTGGGGGGGGGGGGCAGAAGAAGAAAATGAGAAGGAGGGAAGGGGGTGGGGGTGGAGGGGGATGCGGGAGTGGGCGGGGAGAGAGGGGTGGGAATTGAGAGGGAGCGGGATTTGAGGGGCGGGGGGGTGAGGCGGGGGGTGCGGGGGGTGGCGGGGAGATGGGAGGTGGGCGAGGGGGAGCGGGAGTTGAGAGGCGGGGTGAGGGGGGGATGCGGGCGGCGGGAGATGGGAGGCAGTTGAGGGAGGGTGGGGTGGGAGATGAAGGGGCGAGAGGATTGTCAATTCGCTTCTCAAGTTGCCCCTCCAGGGACAAAAGGGGAAAAATGGATCCTGCGTTATAAACTTCTTGTAGCGCATAATTTATGGATATATTATTCCGGGTAAATAAGCAAAGCTAAGATGTTGTTGTATGTGCAAATATTACGATACTGTATTTTCCGCTGATAAGCGCGGCGATAAGCGGTAGCGTGACCTTGACATCACAGCCTCGACTCACGGCCATGACACCACTAGAGGCGTGACAAGGTCGCGCGTGGCTGGAAGAGTACCTCCCGTCACTTTGTAGCACTCACATGGGGCGGTGGGGCGAACCCTGACCTCTGACCCCACTTTCCATGCATCTGCCACCCCCATAGGAGACGTATGTTCGCCGATAGAGAACAGCACCTCTCAGTACCCACCCCCCCCCCCCCTTCTCCCTCCTCCCGCCCCCACTCCCGTGACCTGCCCGACCCCTGTCCATTCTCCTCTCCTGGTGTAAATGCAGACGGGACAGGGAGCCGCCCCCCACTGCCCCCCCTCCCCCGGCACCACCACCCACCACCACCACCACCACCCTGTTCCCAGTAGCCGCCCAGGGGGTCATGGTGAGCCGGATGGGCAGGGACCTCTCGGACATCACCGCTCGCGACTACGAGAACTGAGCGAAAAGAGACGGGATGAGGAGGAGGAGAATGAGGAGAAGGAGGAGGAGGAGGAGGAGGAGGAGGAGGAGGAGGAGGAGGAAGAGGAGGAGGAGGAGGAGGAGGCGGAGGAGGATTAGGAGGAGGAGGCGGAGAAGGAGGAGGCGGAAGAGGAAGAGGAAGAGGAGGAGAAGGAGGAGGAGGAGGTGGAGGAGGAGGAGGAGAGGCAGCGGAGGCGGAGGAGCAGGAGGAGGAGGAGGAGGAGGAGAGGAGGAGGAGGAGGCGGAGAAGGAGGAGGCGGAGGAGGAGGAGGAGGAGGAGGAGGCGGAGGCGGAGGAGCAGAGAGGAGGAGGAGGAGGAGGAGGAGGAGGCGGAGGCGGAGGAGCAGGAGGAGGAGGAGGAGGAGGAGGAGGAGGAGGAGGCGGAGAAGGAGGAGGCGGAAGAGGAAGAGGAAGAGGAGAAGGAGGATGCGGAGGAAGAGGAGGAGGCGGAGGCGGAGGAGGAGGAGGAGGAGGAGGAGGCGGAGGCGGAGGCGGAGGCGGAGGAGCAGGAGGAGGAGGAGGAGGAGGAGGAGGAGGAAGCCCGGGAGGAAGAGGGAGGCGGAGGCGGAGGAGGCGGTAGGAGGAGGAGGAGGCGGAGGCGGAGGCGGAGGAGCAGGAGGAGGAGGAGGAGGAGGAGGAGGCGGAGGAGGAGGAGGCGGAGGCGGAGGAGGCGGAGGCGGAGGCGGAGGCGGGGGAGGAGAAAGAGAAGGAGGCGGAGGAGGAGGCGGAGGAGGAGGCGGAGGAGAAAGAGAAGGAGGCGGAGGCGGAGAGGAGGAGGAGGAGGAGGCGGAGGAGGAGAAAGAGAAGGAGGCGGAGGAGGAGGAGGCTGTGGTGCACTGTGGTGTACGGGCCTCGTCTGTTGTGGCATACTGTGATTTACCATGACACCAGCCTGAGAAAGGAAATATCCTAATATGGGGAATAAAACAAAAAGCCTTTTATATCACTCCGGTAAATATGGAGTGTTGGCTTTAAGCATGGAGCGCGCGTGGCGACAATCCTCGCGTTAAGGCGGTATTGATGAC
>OZ025252.1:24610102-24654800 GCA_964019135.1 Arenicola marina
CCCCACCCCCACTCCCGTAAAGATCTTCTAAGCTGATGAGGTGAGTAGTGGATCGCCAACATGGGTTGGAGATTGGTCAGCCGCGACGACGAATAAACCTTGATTTCTTTTGTCTCTGATTGCTCGTAAATAACGGCAAAACCCGCATCAAGGAGAAGGGGTTAAGTAGGTTATGGTGGCGTGGATGGTATGTTCATGACTCCATGATCACCATGATGACAATAATTACCGTGTGTGTTGCCCCATGTCGACAGCCTTCATAGGTCAGTTAGCAACAGACTGAACTTGAGATCGGACCAACAAAACGGACGGGGGTGCGATCTTCCATACCATGGGCCATGTTATCCCTTCAGCCATGTTATCCCATGGGCCATGTTATCCCGTGGGCCATGTTACTCCATGGGTCATGTTATCCCGTGGGTCATGTTATCCCGTGAGTCATGTTGTCCCATGGGCCATGTTATCCCATGGACTATGTTATCCCATGGACTATGTTATCCCATGGGCCATGTTATCCCATGGGCCATGTTATCCCATGGACTATGTTACCCCATGGGGCATGTTATCCCGTGGGCCCCGTCTGGACTTTTATATGCACAGAAGCAGCCTAAACACAAAATTGAGTTATTTTGTGAAGACTTGGTTTCTGTCTTTCTTTCTCTCGGGGGTTCGCTTGTGACACCGGTCTAAAGGGATACGAATTAGCCACTATAACACGCTCCCCACTCTGCCAATGAGACCATTGAGGATAAAGATCCCACGCCTCTCCCGCTCTTAGTGTTAGACCGAATAGCGGGGTTGCCCCGGCTGACATGGCTCAGCTCTACCCGTCATCCCCCATAGTCACGGGATCTGGCCTTCAAAGGTCAAAGTGTCCCTTCTCAGACCAGCCAGCCAACGAACTTGTTGTTCTCGCTCGAGATGTAATTATCTCTCTGGATGCGACGGATCGGCGACGCAGCCCAAGTTATTTCAGAAGTTATAAAACTTACTGTGACGGAGTTAGTCTTAGTGATCCGCTTTAGTTATCTACATGTACTTTTATTTTTGCAGAGATTTCATGTGAACGCTGCTGGTTGCTGCCAGACGATATGTCATGAATGGGGTCTGTGCGGGGTTACACAGGTAAGAACCTGACGATATGTAATGAATGGGGTCTGTGCGTGGTTACACAGGTAAGATCCGGACGATATGTAATGAATGGGGTCTGTGCGGGGTTACACAGGTAAGAACCTGATGATATGTAATGAATGGGGTCTGTGCGTGGTTACACAGGTAAGAACCTGATGATATGTAATGAATGGGGTCTGTGCGGGGTTACACAGGTAAGATCCGGACGATATGTAATGAATGGGGTCTGTGCGGGGTTACACAGGTAAGAACCTGACGATATGTAATGAATGGGGTCTGTGCGGGGTTACACAGGTAAGAACCTGACGATATGTAATGAATGGGGTCTGTGCGGGGTTACACAGGTAAGAACCTGACGATATGTAATGAATGGGGTCTGTGCGGGGTTACACAGGTAAGAACCTGAGGATATGTAATGAATGGGGTCTGTGCGGGGTTACACAGGTAAGATCCGGACGATATGTAATGAATGGGGTCTGTGCGGGGTTACACAGGTAAGAACCTGAGGATATGTAATGAATGGGGTCTGTGCGGGGTTACACAGGTAAGAACCTGATGATATGTAATGAATGGGGTCTGTGCGGGGTTACACAGGTAAGAACCTGAGGATATGTAATGAATGGAGTCTGTGCGGGGTTACACAGGTAAGAACCTGAGGATATGTAATGAATGGGGTCTGTGCGGGGTTACACAGGTAAGAACCTGGCGATATGTAATGAATGGGGTCTGTGCGGGGTTACACAGGTAAGAACCTGATGATATGTAATGAATGGGGTCTGTGCGGGGTTACACAGGTAAGAACCTGACGATATGTAATGAATGGGGTCTGTGCGGGGCTACACAGGTAAGAACCTGATGATATGTAATGAATGGGGTCTGTGCGGGGCTACACAGGTAAGAACCTGACGATATGTAATGAATGGGGTCTGTGCGGGGTTACACAGGTAAGAATCTGATGATATGTAATGAATGGGGTCTGTGCGGGGTTACACAGGTAAGAACCTGACGATATGTAATGAATGGGGTCTGTGCGGGGTTACACAGGTAAGAACCTGACGATATGTAATGAATGGGGTCTGTGCGGGGCTACACAGGTAAGAACCTGACGATATGTAATGAATGGGGTCTGTGCGGGGTTACACAGGTAATAACCTGATGATATGTAATGAATGGGGTCTGTGCGGGGTTACACAGGTAAGAACCTGACGATATGTAATGAATGGGGTCTGTGCGGGGCTACACAGGTAAGAATCTGATGATATTTTAATGAATGGGGTCTGTGCGGGGTTACACAGGTAAGAACCTGACGATATGTAATGAATGGGGTCTGTGCGGGGTTACACAGGTAAGAACCTGATGATATGTAATGAATGGGGTCTGTGCGGGGTTACACAGGTAAGAACCTGATGATATGTAATGAATGGAGTCTGTGCGGGGTTACACAGGTAAGAACCTGATGATATGTAATGAATGGGGTCTGTGCGGGGTTACACAGGTAAGAACCTGATGATATGTAATGAATGGGGTCTGTGCGGGGTTACACAGGTAAGAACCTGATGATATGTAATGAATGGGGTATGTGCGGGGTTACACAGGTAAGAACCTGATGATATGTAATGAATGGGGTCTGTGCGGGGTTACACAGGTAAGAACCTGAGGATATGTAATGAATGGGGTCTGTGCGGGGCTACACAGGTAAGAACCTGATGATATGTAATGAATGGGGTCTGTGTGGGGTTACACAGGTAAGGACCTGATGATATGTAATGAATGGGGTCTGTGCGGGGTTACACACTTAAGAACCTGACGATATGTAATGAATGGGGTCTGTGCGGGGTTACACAGGTAAGAACCTGATGATATGTAATGAATGGGGACTGTGCGGGGTTACACAGGTAAGAACCTGAGGATATGTAATGAATGGGATCTGTGCAGGGTTACACAGGTAAGAACCTGACGATATGTAATGAATGGGGACTGTGCGGGGTTACACAGGTAAGAACCTGATGATATGTAATGAATGGTGTCTGTGCGGGGTTACACAGGTAAGAACCTGAGGATATGTAATGAATGGGGTCTGTGCGGGGCTACACAGGTAAGAACCTGAGGATATGTAATGAATGGGGTCTGTGTGGGGTTACACAGGTAAGAACCTGACGATATGCAATGAATGGGGTCTGTGCGGGGTTCCACAGGTAAGAACCTGATGAATCGTCTGAATGAATGGGGTCTGTGCGGGGTTCCACATTGCGTAGTCTTTAATCGTCGTGTATATGTTACAAAGAAATCTGTAATATAACTTTCACATATGTTATGTCGATTCATACTCATATGTATGGCGTTTGCTGAGAGTTTCTGTTGGTGATCTCACGTGTTATTGACAAGTTATTGTTTGTAATACAAAAACGATCGGTTGAGTCATCCTCTTGTGCCAAACATACTGCTGAATTTGTCACGAGTTGCTTATGAAGTTCTGTTTCATTATCACAGGTTTAACCCAGTATATATATCATTTCTCATTGTCTGTCTATGTTCATCATTGACTCAAGTCAGGCGGTCTCCGGCACTGGTAATGCCGAACACTCGTGTTTCACATTCTCTCCATTGACGGTCGCTGCCCCGGGAAGTTTCGTGGACGTTTTAGCTTTTATGTGTACAAAAGTGGCCTAGAACACAGACCTAATTCTCTCGCTACTCTCCCTCCCCCTTCCCCTCACCTCTCGCTCACTCCCCCCCCCCCACCTCTCGCTCTACCTCTTTCTCTTTCGCTTATCCCCCCCCACCTCTCGCTCTACCTCTTTCTCTTTCGCTCATTCTCCCCCCCCCCAACTCACCTCTCGCTTTACCTCTTTCTCTCACTCACTCCCCGCCACCTCTTGCTCTACCTCTATCTCTCTCTCTCACTCCCCCCCCCCTTCTCGCTCTGCCTCTCTCTCTCTCTCCCCCCTGTCTTGCTCAACCTCTATCTCTCTCGCTCTACCTCTATCTCTTTCGCTCACCCCCCCCCCCTAACTAACCTCTCGCTCTACCTCTATCTCTTTCGCTCACCCCCCCCCCCCCCCTTAACTCACCTCTCGCTCTACCTCTTTCTCTCTCGCTCACTCTCCCTCCCCTCACCTCTCGCTCTACCTCTTTCTCTTTCGCTCATTCCCCCCCCCAACTCACCTCTCGCTTTACCTCTTTCTCTCACTCACTCCCCCCCACCTCTTGCTCTACCTCTATCTCTCTCTCTCACTCCCCCCCCCTTCTCGCTCTGCCTCTCTCTCTCTCTCCCCCCTGTCTTGCTCAACCTCTATCTCTCTCGCTCTACCTCTATCTCTTTCGCTCACTCCCCCGCCCAACTCACCTCTCGCTCTACCTCTATCTCTTTCGCTCACTCCCCCCCCCACCCAACTCACCTCTCGCTCTACCTCTTTCTCTCTCGCTCACTCTCCCTCCCCTCACCTCTCGCTCTACCTCTTTCTCTCTCGCTCACTCTCCCTCCCCTCACCTCTCGCTCTACCTCTTTCTCTCTCGCTCACTCTCCCTCCCCTCACCTCTCGCTCTACCTCGTTCTCTCGCTCACTCCCCCCACCTCACCTCTCGCTCTACCTTTCTCTTTCGCTCACCCCCCCCCCCACCTCACGCTCTACCTCTCTCACTCTCGCCCACTCTTCCTGTCTCTCTACCCTGTCCATCATGTAGAGTATTAGTACATCACAGCTCCCCCACCCCCCCGCTTATCTCCCTCGCACCCCTGGTGACGGCTCTGTGGCTATCTGAAGCACGAGGCGGGCATATCTATAACGTCTAATCAGAGGGTGGGGTGGGTGATACATATCCACAGGAGACGTCAGCTTATGATGGGACCTCCCCCCTCCAACCCCCCTCCCGCGGACCCCCCCCCCCCCCGCCCTCCCCCTCCTCCTCCCACAGCCCCTTACTCCCACACCCGTAGCGGTTGGGATGTCCCGCGCCGTGATCCGGCCGCGGTCGCATAAAACAAGGTGTTGTTAGCGTGTGTGTCTGTGTGTGTATCCACTCCCAATCATCAACACAACGCCGGTAGCTGAGGTGTCGGTCGGTTGGTGGCGAATAATATTATATATTAAAAAAACGGAATTGGCCCATTCTGGCTGTGTGTGACAAGTGGTGATCGCCCCGAGAACTACTACATAGATAAGTCCCGATGAGGATGGGCATAAGCAAAATGTGTTCAGTTTAATAGTACGAGGGCATGATGGACCCCTCCCCGCCATAGATATGAAATTGTACGTCTCTAATATGAGTGAATAGGAGATTTCCCATCGTACGTAGGTCCGACGTACTATTCTGCTGGTTGTATAAAGATGTGTCCCGAAAGGCCAATCCACCCAGGCCTGTCATGAACAACGTATCGCCATATTTATGATGCCATATATAGATATATATCTGTCCAATACGACACCATTAACTTGACGCTGATTTCGGTAGTTCGTAGTACCCTCATGTTGATGCTACCACCGGAAACAGTTATATATGATGAGCCTTTCAAGCGCCTGTGTCATATCATGTGTCATGCGTTTTTATCGCCACTTATCCATTTTTGTTTTCTCTCTCTCTCTCTCTCTCTTGCTGGTGTCGCTCGCTGGCTGTGACTGAATACGACATATCACTGACTGACCCACATGAAACTGACAGCGGCGTGATGGCAGTGTTACATTTCACGTCACGCGGTCCTGCGTGAAATTGACGCGTTGACAACTGGCGCAGATCCGGGAGGGAGAGGCGGAGGAGGAGGGGGAGGAGGAGGCGGCGGCGGCGGCGGCGCCTTCAAGGACCGATCATCGCTAGTGCTATTTCGAGTTTTCAGAAGGGATAGCTGTCTGTTTCACCGACACCGTCCCTGGTGTGAAGGGATCCAGTGCACAAGGCCACAATTCGTGACGAAGATCACCTTTTTTCGTCTTAGGATATGTCACCTTTACGGATATTACGTCATCGATGAGATGACCGAAGGCGGTAGTGTGCTACATACCGAAACGAGGGTTCAAACCAAGGCATAAGGCTAATGTGATCACATTAACGTGGAGACCGCGAACTGAGAAAAAGGCATCATTATTTCAAAAGGCACTATACGTAATTGGAATTGGATTGAGTTCACCACAGTGGCGGTACATCGGGATTATACCTGTAATATCCACCAGTCCTTGCCGATTCCCAAGCGGATATGTTGAGAAAGAAAACACCTCAAGGCTAACTAGTGACTCTGGATTGTGAAGGCCGATCTAGGACCAGGGTCGATCTGTACCAAGACCGATCTGTACCAATACCGACCTGTACCAAGACCGATCCTTACCAAGATCCTGTAGTAGCGCCGACCTGTACCAGGGCCGACCTGTACAAGGGCCGACCTGTACCAGGGCCGACCTGTACCAGGGCCGACCTGTACCAGGGCCGACCTGTACAAGGGCCGACCTGTACCAGGGCCGACCTGTACCAGGGCCGACCTGTACAAAGAACGACCTGTACAAGGAACGACCTGTACCAGGGCCGACCTGTACCAGGGCCGACCTGTACAAAGAACGACCTGTACAAGGAACGACCTGTACCAGGGCCGACCTGTACCAGGGCCAACCTGTACAAAGAACGACCTGTACAAGGAACGACCTGTACCAGGGCCGACCTGTACCAGGGGCGACCTGTACCAGGGCCGACCTGTATAAGGAACGACCTGTACAAGGAACGACCTGTACCAGGGCCGACCTGTACCAGGGCCGACCTGTACCAGACCGGTCCGTACCATGGCGTCCCACTCGGCCCCGTCCTCGGGGGAGTCCTCCTGCTCCAGCGGTGTCAGCCGGAGCCCCAGCCAGAGCCCTGTCCGGAGCGGGGACGAGGTGGACTTGGAGGAGCGGTGCCGCACCCTGGAGGCGTCCTTGGTGCGGTTCAAGCAGCAGGCTGCCAGGATACGGGAACTCCTCGCTGAGAAGGTGAGTGGGTCCACTGACATAGTAACTGTTAGCTGCCTGATGCAATATTATATTGTTCAGGTGGAAATATTATATTTCACCCGAGAGGTGGTGGGGGGGAGCGAGAGAGAAAGAGGTAGAGCGAGAGGTGGCGGGGGAGTGAGCGAGAGAGAAAGAGGTACGAGGATTATTAAAGGAGATTGTTGTAAAGACGTTTTCTCGCGGTTTGTTACAGGTAAGTGCGCGTAGGTAATTGGTGTTCTTGTGTACTACGTCATCAAAATGTGAACTAAAACTTGAGAAAGATATGAAAAGTATGCGGAAAGAGGTGGACCGCTGCGTCCAGTAAATGTCAACGGAAACATGCTGTATGAGCAGCTTTAATGGGGATACCAATCTCTGAAACTTGCTGTATGAGCAGCATTAAGGGGGATACCAATCACGGAAACATGCTGTATGAGCAGCTTTAAGGGGGATACCAATCTCGGAAACATGCTGTATGAGCAGCTTTAAGGGGGATACCAATCTCGGAAACATGCTGTATGAGCAGCTTTAAGGGGGATACCAATCTCGGAAACATGCTGTATGAGCAGCTTTAACGGGGATACCAATCTCGGAAACATGCTGTATGAGCAGCTTTAAGGGGGATACCAATCTCGGAAACATGCTGTATGAGCAGCTTTAAGGGGGACACCAATCTCGGAAACATGCTGTATGAGCAGCTTTAAAGGGGATACCAATCTCGGAAACATGCTGTATGAGCAGCTTTAAGGGGGATACCAATCACGGAAACATGCTGTATGAGCAGCTTTAAGGGGGATACCAATCACGGAAACATGCTGTATGAGCAGCTTTAAGGGGGATACCAATCTCGGAAACATGTTGTATGAGCAGCTTTAAAGGGGATACCAATCACGGAAACATGCTGTTTGAGCAGCTTTAAGGGGGATACCAATCTCGGAAACATGTTGTATGAGCAGCTTTAAGGGGGATACCAATCTCGGAAACATGCTGTATGAGCAGCTTTAACGGGGATACCAATCTCGGAAACATGCTGTATGAGCAGCTTTAACGGGGATACCAATCTCGGAAACATGCTGTATGAGCAGCTTTAAGGGGGATACCAATCTCGGAAA
Source organism: Arenicola marina (assembly GCA_964019135.1). NCBI lineage: Eukaryota > Metazoa > Annelida > Polychaeta > Arenicolidae > Arenicola > Arenicola marina. The sequence continues at coordinate 24,618,300 of OZ025252.1, forward strand.
CATGCTGTATGAGCAGCTTTAAGGGGGATACCAATCACGGAAACATGCTGTATGAGCAGCTTTAAGGGGGATACCAATCTCGGAAACATGCTGTATGAGCAGCTTTAAGGGGGATACCAATCTCGGAAACATGTTGTATGAGCAGCTTTAAGGGGGATACCAATCACGGAAACATGCTGTATGAGCAGCTTTAAGGGGGATACCAATCACGGAAACATGCTGTATGAGCAGCTTTAACGGGGATACCAATCTCGGAAACATGCTGTATGAGCAGCTTTAACGGGGATACCAATCTCGGAAACATGCTGTATGAGCAGCTTTAAGGGGGATACCAATCTCGGAAACATGCTGTATGAGCAGCTTTAAGGGGGATACCAATCTCGGAAACATGCTGTATGAGCAGCTTTAAGGGGGATACCAATCTCGGAAACATGCTGTATGAGCAGCTTTAACGGGGATACCAATCTCGGAAACATGCTGTATGAGCAGCTTTAAGGGGGATACCAATCTCGGAAACATGCTGTATGAGCAGCTTTAAGGGGGATACCAATCTCGGAAACATGCTGTATGAGCAGCTTTAAGGGGGATACCAATCACGGAAACATGCTGTATGAGCAGCTTTAAGGGGGATACCAATCTCGGAAACATGCTGTATGAGCAGCTTTAAGGGGGATACCAATCTCGGAAACATGCTGTATGAGCAGCTTTAAGGGGGATACCAATCTCAAGCTTTCCATCTCTGCACTTCTATCAGCCACGCCATCTCGACGGGCGCCAGCGGATATGGCCGTAACGCAAGATGCGACCAATATCCGTGTAACTTCCATGCTGATAGTGTGCACGCAAGATGGAGCTATACTAGTGAATATTCCATTTCAATAAAATCGTGTATGGCCAAATTTCTCTATCAGGCAGTCCTAAATTTCAGTATCAGCCCGGGGGCCGCGCGATAGCTCAGTGGGCTAGAGCGCTCGCATTGAGTGCTCTGGCCACCTGGGAGCCTAACGGCACGTGGATCGGTGGTTCGAGGCCCGCTGCGGCCATGTCTGTGTGGTCGCAGGATAAAGATTCCAGGTTCTTCTTGACAAGGAGTAAGGTGTTACCCCGGGGATATGGCTCCACTCTTCCCTTCCTTCTCCCATTGACGTGATATGACCAGGAATATACAACCAATCAATATATGTCCTGTATTTTAACAACGATATATTTTATGGTCATAGAGTCCTGTATTATAGCACCAGTGTGTCCTTTTTAGCCCGCTTTCGATGTCAACATCTATCAATTTTCTGTTTTATTATCAATCGATATTTAGAACTTTACATCTTCGATTTAAATATCAATCATTTTCATGGCACGGTATTTACATTTCAACGGCAGTCAATTTAACCTTTCTATTCCGCCTCGATTTCAATACCAGTCAATCTTCGATTACAATGTCAGTCTGAGCTCGAGTACAGTGTCAGTCACACCTCGATTTTAATACCAGTCAATCTTCGATTACAGTGTCAGTCAGACCTCGATTACAGTGTCAGTCAGACCTCGAGTACAGTGTCAGTCAGACATCGATTACAGTGTCAGGGCAGACCTCGATTACAGTGTCAGTCAGACCTCGATTACAGTGTCAGTCAGACCTCGATGACAGTGTCGGTCAGACCTCGATTACAGTGTCAGTCAGACCTTTATTTCAGCATCCGTTACTTCCCGTATAGTCCTAATAGCAGTCCTGCTCGCCCGCCTATGCTGTCTGTCTATATAACGTGGTTGGCCGCAGACTGACTGGGTGTCAGTTTCATTGCTGCACCAGCCCGGCTTGGCGGACAGACAAGACCCGGGCCTAAAATATGAATAACCGAGAATACATGACATTTCACTCTTCACCCAGTTTTATATGAGATCCTGGAACCACTATATCATATATATGTATATTTCACTAACGGTTGCGCTCCGCTCTCCTACTGCGCGATATATTGACCGGGGGTGAGGGTGGGGGTGCACGCATAGGGGCCATGTGGTGGGGAGAGGAGAGGAGAGCGTTGGAAGGGGGGGGTGGCTTGGTGAACCATATGTAGAAAAATAAAAACTAACTGCCGCATCTCTAATAATGCACCTGGAACGCACAGTTTTCTCCCCTACCGCCACTATCCCCCCCCCCCCCCCGCAGCCCACGGTCAGGTGTTCATCTGGCAGTGTTCCTCGCCTCATTTGCTGACTTGTGAAACTGGCGGTGAGTTCAGCGGCGAGAGGTGTGGGCAATGCATAAGAGGGGTGGGAGAAATGTGTGTGTGAGTCCCTGTCTCCACCCCCCTTGTAACGGGTCTGTATCCCCCTTCTAACGGGTCTGTATCCCCCTTGTAACGGGTCTGTATCCCCCTTCTAACGGGTCTGTATCCCCCTTCTAACGGGTCTGTATCCCCCTTCTAACGGGTCTGTATCCCCCTTCTAACGGGTCTGTATCCCCCTTCTAACGGGTCTGTATCCCCCTTGTAACGGGTCTGTATCCCCCTTGTAACGGGTCTGTATCCCCCTTGTAACGGGTCTGTATCCCCCTTGTAACGGGTCTGTATCCCCCTTGTAACGGGTCTGTATCCCCCTTCTAACGGGTCTGTATCCCCCTTGTAACGGGTCTGTATCCCGCTTCTAACGGGTCTGTATCCCCCTTCTAACGGGTCTGTATCCCCCTTCTAACGGGTCTGTATCCCCTTCTAACGGGTCTGTATCTCCCTTCTAACGGGTCTGTATCCCCTTCTAACAGGCCTGTATCCCCTTCTAACGGGTCTGTATCCTCCTAACGGGTCTGTATCCCCTTCTAACGGGTCTGTATCCTCCTAACGGGTCTGTATCCCCTTCTAACGGGTCTGTATCCCCCTTCTAACGGGTCTGTATCCCCCTTCTAACTGGTCTGTATCCCCCTTCTAACGGGTCTGTATCCCCCTTCTAACGGGTCTGTATCCCCCTTGTAACGGGTCTGTATCCCCCTTGTAACGGGTCTGTATCCCCCTTGTAACGGGTCTGTATCCCCCTTGTAACGGGTCTGTATCCCCCTTCTAACGGGTCTGTATCCCCTTCTAACGGGTCTGTATCCCCCTTGTAACGGGTCTGTATCCCGCTTCTAACGGGTCTGTATCCCCCTTCTAACGGGGCTGTATCCCCCTTCTAACGGGTCTGTATCCCCTTCTAACGGGTCTGTATCTCCCTTCTAACGGGTCTGTATCCCCTTCTAACAGGTCTGTATCCCCTTCTAACGGGTCTGTATCCTCCTAACGGGTCTGTATCCCCTTCTAACGGGTCTGTATCCTCCTAACGGGTCTGTATCCCCTTCTAACGGGTCTGTATCCCCTACTAACGGGTCTGTATCCCCCTTCTAATGGGTCTGTATCCTCCTTCTAACTGGTCTGTACCCCCTACTAACGGGTCTGTATCCTTCTAACGGGTTTGTATCCCCTTCTAACGGGTCTGTATCTCCTTCTAACGGGTCTGTATCCCCTTCTAACGGGTCTATCCCCCGTCTAATGGGTCTGTATCCCCTTCTAACGGGTCTGTATCTCCCGTCTAATGGGTCTATATCCCCCGTCTAACGGGTCTGTATCCCCCGCCCTCTTCAAACGGGTCTGTATCCCCCTTCTATCGGGTCTGTATCCCCCGTCTAACGGGTCTGTATCCCTCGCCCTCTTTTAACGGGTCTGTATCCCCCTTCTAACTGGTCTGTAACCCCACTTACCCCTGACACGTGTTAGCGGGGTCGACCTCCCTCGATCCCAAAGGCCCCGTGGCCGCCCAGCTTGGGCCTATGGGCGCCGTAACAAGCTGCGCTATACCGTTGTGTCTCCCCGTTCCGTCAGGGGTTTGTACTCCCTATACTACATCTGTGTACATTCCCCTTCTCTGTGAGGAATGCGAGTTGTCAGGCCGCCCAAGTTGACGGCTTAGGGATTTGTTGGGATTCGTCGTAGTGGTTGCTACTACTCCCGACAAATTTAGGTCCAGGCAGGTTTAATATTTTCGCGAAGAGAAATAGGAATTGCCCAACTCATGGCTCTTCACTCAGTTTTAGATTAAGTTAGACCTAAAAATTACGCGTAGAGAAGTGAAATTGGCGAAGACATGAGTCACCAGTAATCACCCCCTCCCCCACCCTCTTCCCCCTCCCTTGGGATCTCCACCCACCTGCCGCCCCTCTCCCTCCCTTGCAATCTCCACCGACCTGCCACCCCTCCCCCCCCCCCCTTGCAATCTCCACCCACCCGGCTCTCGCACCTACACCTTACCCTAAGCTATGCAAACACAAGACTCAATAAATCAACTTAAAACCCCCCCTCCCCCCCACCCCCACTCTCTGGCGTTGGCATTCCGATTTTATAAAACTGCACGAAGATGTTTTTCGACCGTGCGGCCTGTGTGTTGCGCTGATCTCCCGCTGTCTGCTCGCAGATACGTACTCAGCCCACCAATAGCACTTAATGGTAAACACTTAATGGTAAATGGCGCTTGGTACTGACTAATCAATGCCAGTTATTTACCCTTCATCATGCCGCAGTGTACTTCCGTCCCGTCCATCAGCAAATATCCCGTTGTTGAGCTATATATATATCTCAAGACCTGACTACATATTTATATTGTAACACATATAAATATATGCTACAATGCAAACCTTTGTGTTTGTAAAAGTCGTAAACTTTGGGTCATTGTAATCGAAATCGTTATCGGTATCGACATTTAGTTGGATAATGTCATCGCAATTAATGTCAAATGTTCTGTAATGGTAATCGAGACAATGTAATGTGCCGTATTCATAATCGCCACTTAGGCTTCGCCACTAGATTTAGCGCTAAGTGGAAGATTTGTCGAGCGATTATCGGGTTCAAAATACATAAGTAGTCACCCAAGAAGTGGACTTTCTGAATTAAGAAAGGGCTAAAAATTATGTTGAAGAGGATTTTTTAATCATGAGCACCACGACAACGAGCTGGTGAGGCTAAGATGAAAATGCGCTTTTCGTGCGTAACTTACGAGGGGATTATGAATACGGCCCCTGCTGATGTCTTTGACTTGATACTTTGTGGAATTGTGTGCCTCTGAGAGGAAGCGGGCAGGTAAGCGCAATGTCTTGTTCTGGCCGACTTTGATTGACACCTTTGATGGTGGAGATAAATAGAAGCGCCGGCTTCTCTTTATCCAGACGGACGGTGTCTTGTTGATGGTTAGCGTCGGTCCCTCCTTGGCGGGGGTTCCTTAGCGGCCTCCGCGAGCCGCCGTGGTGGAGAATTCGGGGGAGTAGTGGTGAAAGTCGCTATCTGCGTGAAATAAACAAAACCACTTATCTGGGACCGCTGCCGATCTCAAACCATCCCTCCGTCAATGCGTCCCTTCGTGAATCCTTCTCTCTGTCAATCGGCCAATCCGTTCCCCTGTCAATCTGTCAATCCGTCCCTTAGTCAATGTTTCCCTTGGTCAATGCGTTCCTTGGCCAATCCATCCCTCCGTCAATCTGTCCCTGTGTCGATCCATCCCTCCGTCAATTTGCCCTGTGTCAATCAGTCCCTTAATCAATCCGTCACTTAGTCAATGCGTCCCTCAGTCAATCCGGCCCTCTGCCAATCCGGCCCTGTGTCAATCCGGCCCTCTGCCAATCCGGCCCTGTATCAATCCGACCTTGTGTCAATCCGGCTCTGTGTCAATCCGGCCATCTGCCAATCCGGCCCTCTACCAATCCGGCCCTCTGTCAATCCGGCCCTCTGCCAATCCGGCCCGCTGCCAATCCGGCCCTCTGCCAATCCGGCCCTCTGCCAATCCGACCATCTGCCAATCCGGCCCCGTGTCAATCAGTCCCTGTGTCAATCCGGCCATCTGTCATTCCGGCCCTCTGCCAATCCGGCCCTCTGCCAATCCGGCCCTCTACCAATCCGGCCCTCTGTCAATCCGGCCATCTGCCAATCCGGCCCTGTGTCAATCCGTCCCTGTGTCAATCCGGCCCTCTGTCAATCCGTCCCTGTGTCAATCCTGCCCTCTGCTAATCCGGCCCTCTGCCAATCCGGCCCTCTGCCAATCCGGCCCTCTACCAATCCGGCCATCTGTCAATCCGGCCATCTGCCAATCCGGCCCTCTGTCAATCCGGCCCTCTACCAATCCGGCCATCTGTCAATCCGGCCCTCTACCAATCCGGCCCTGTGTCAATCAGGCCCTCTGTCAATCCGGTCCTCTGCCAATCAGGCCCTCTACCAATCCGGCCATCTGTCAATCCGGCCATCTGCCAATCCGGCCCTCTGTCAATCCGGCCCTCTACCAATCCGGCCATCTGTCAATCCGGCCATCTGCCAATCCAGCCCTCTGCCAATCCGGCCCTCTACCAATCCGGCCCTGTGTCAATCCGGCCCTCTGCCAATCCGGCCTTTGATCCGGCAACGCTTGAACGCTCACCTATCTTCGGGATGTTGCAAAACGGCGTCTGGATCTGAGATTCGGGGGAGTCAATCAGCGGCCCAGACAGACACCCCCTCCTGCCCCCCCCCCCCCCCCTCTCGTCCCACCGCGCCGGTCTGGCTCACAATGCCGCATTGCATCACGGGAACTATCTGAATGCCTTGCGGGCAGCGTCTTTCGATACTCCGCTATACATTCATCGCGTCTATCCATCCATCCGTCCGTCCATCCATCCACTGCCCTCACTACACCCTCTCCTCCTCCACCCTCCTCCCAGGCTTCACCATAGCGAGACCTGATGGCAGTTGCACATTACCATCCACAATTCTCCTACGCACCCGGCCCCCGCCTCTAGTTCTGTAGTGGCAAGGCGTCCGGTACAGATAGGTGATGAGTGATCAAATCTCTCTGAGTGAAGTTTGCACCGGCGCGCGGCGGCCGGTGGCGGCCCTACGGGACGTAAGGACACCCCATGCACTCGCTATACCTACAGAGAAATATACGCGCCGCTTCATTGCCTGGGGGGGGGGGGGGTGGCGGAGCGGGGGGCTCAATAATGTAGTGGTTAGCGCACTAGACCGCAGATCAATGGGTCCTGGGTTCGAATCCGGGTCCCGGCACCTAATTTGGGGCATGATTCATCCTTCATCATTCATCGTATCTGGAGGTTCCTTGGCCTGATGTAACCCTTTTGTGCTCAAAAGCGGCCTAAAACACTAATCATTTCATTCCCTCACACGGCCCGACGGGGGTGGGGGTCGGTGGGGGGGGGGGGGGGGGGAGGGGAGGTCATTGGCCGAATAACGAAGTTATTCTATTAACAGCCAAACTGACACCACCTGAAGATATTCTATCCTACATCGTGGAGACGTCCCGAGCAAAGCAAGCTTGATGTCACTTTTATCTGCATGGCATGGGATAGCATAGCAGCCATAGCATATCCTGGCATAACGCCTCTTAAAACTTGTCTGGGAACCACTGTAAACTGCGATTTCGCCTTTACATATTATGTATGTACGTTAATGGACGCTGGAATTGATTGCCAAGCCGTCACCACCACTCGTAGTAGATGCGTCAGAGGAGGACTTGCAAGGGATCCATTGTAAACTGCACGTGTGCTACATTTCGCCTAGCGGATCCATTTCCCCCCGGCGCGCCTCGCGGCCATGTCACTGGATACCCACGTGACTCGGAGATACCTGGACAGGATATGTGGGTTACATACGTATACACCTGGCCCTGCATGGGTGTCCTGGTATATCCTGGCTTCCTGACGTCGGGGATGCGGGGTCCGGGGTCCGTCTTATGAATAAATACCACCCTGGCGACCTCCGCGACCTGTGCAACTCGATATCCCTGAATATAGGGTAATGGTCGGTGAAGTGGGTGGCCCGTCTCCAGATCCCGAAATTCACACCGATGGTCCTCCCCACCCCTCCCCCCCGCCCGCCCGCCCCCCCACGAGTAAATGGGAAGATTTATTATGAGATCCAGACACGCCATGAATGTCGAGTCGCGGCATTCTGGATCCAGTTCGCCGCGTTGTTCCCGATCGATGCAGATCCGGATCACATGACGTGGAGGAGGGGGGTAAGGTTGGATTTTGTCGCGCTCCGGTTTATTGATGGAGCCTGCGAGGGATGTTTGCGTCATACAGAAAATAGTGTCTATGGCACTATCTCCCCCTTCCTTCCACCCCACCCATCCCATGCCCCGACGCCCCTACGTTCTTGTCTCCTCTCTCATGCTCTGTCTTTTATCTACTGTTCCTCCCATCCCCTTTTTTATCCGTCTGTATGCACCTCCTGGATATTTGCTTGGCCTGGCACTCCCCGGTCTCCCCCCCCCCCCTCCCTCCCCCAAGCCCCCCCCCCCCTCTCTCCCAACCCCACCCCGACCCCCACCCCGCCTTCACTCATCGGCTGTTGTTTACCGTAGTGTGGTGCTCGGTGACTGGTACTGATGAGAATTACTGGGTGTGAATCCCCGACTCCCGCAGTAAATAATGCTGTTAATCTACGCTGCAGTCATTAACGTCGCCTCCGAGAACCACCTCCATTGGCTTTGAGACTGTTGAGACCGGTAACAGCGAAAGCTTTCTCTCTTGTTACGGGCTCGGTGGGTTTTTTTTTGGCCTTCATCTATGGTGTAGTGTGCTCTGCTGGGCCAGGCCTAACGACCGGTCGGGAGTTCGCATCCCACCTGTGCAAATGGTTTTCTTCTGCAAAGTGTAGGGAGATACTGCCGAAGTACTTTGCTCATCTCTCATCTGGTTCTATGGCGGATACTGCATGGACAAAGCGACTATCCTCATATATCTTATCTATGTACCTTGCTATGGTCCAAAGGCTACAGATATGTTTGAATGAAAATTTTGCCATTTCGGTAACCAAAATAGTCAGCTTTTGAGCAATTTGATGTTGCTGTGCATTTATACTTTTACGCAGTTCACACATGTCGTTTGCCTTAGTTTAGTGCCCTCTCACTGTGCAGGTAGATGTACAATTAAAACATGTCACCAAACTTTTGCAATTGCTGAAGAATGTCCTTATGCTCCGTGATGTCGTGATGTGGCTAATCATGGCTGATTATGGTATATTTATATATATATAGCTTTACGGTCTGAAACCCGGTATAATGTTACCTCCATTTAGTACCCTGTGAATATATATATCTATCACATATATGTGAATTATGACATATATATATATATATATAGTACATAGCTATATATCATGGCGGCACAAGCTGGCGCCCTGTCACCGCGGCGACAGCCATCAACCGGAAGTACCTTCCGTTCGCATGTCAGTGCGACTCGTTAGCCCTGAGTTAATGTCCACGTGACGTATGGCCGGGCGCCCTGTGCTATTAATTAGAGTTTCTTCTGGTGACTACGGTATCTCGCGTAGGCAGTGGGGAACGGAGGTGTCATAGATGTACGTATGACTTTGGGGGACAGAGGTATTATTATATATATATACCGTTCTCCTTGGCCACGTGTATATTAACATGGCGGCCGGTTGATTCTCTCCGGTGTCATTTGCCTAGGATATATTGGATGTCATTATTCACGGATTTCCGCGTATTTGGATGAAGTTAGACCTGGCAAAAGTGGGTATTATGATGTATTTTTGCAAAGTCACCAATCATCTAATATATATATATATATAATGATGGAATAAGATATATGAGAGAGTTGTAATGGATTTAATATCATGTCAGGGGCATTTCATGTGAGTAAGGGACCAGTTTGTTATAGCCCTTGTGTGCTCCAAAGCGACCTGATGAAACACCAACATGTTATTACATCTTAATCTTCAACCGTGTCCGGTTCGTAGCTAACAGGACATGTTTGTTGCATATTTTCACATCCGCTTTATCGATGTCGGGTTCCAACGATGTTCATGTTCGCACTGAGGGGGTGTTCGCGACTGTTGTGAACGTTATTCGCAGGGCGTGAACACTGTTCTGTCTGTTCGCCTCCGTAGCGATGTCCGCCTTATAGACACTGTGCGGTACGACGCCTTAGAAACGTCCCGTCCACTCTGGACGGAGAACTTCCATACTGATGTACCTCGATGGAGAGGTTTGGCTTCGTTCATAATCATTGTGTGATAAATAGCCAGCGATGGTACTCTGAGACCTGTGGCTCGATGATTGATGGGTGGGTCGTTTGTATTCTAGTTTAGCTGGATGTTAGAGCCTCTATAAGCTGCTGGGGGAGGGGCGGGGGGGGGGGGGGCGGGGGGTCCGGGAGTTTGGGCGTCGAATAGGTGAGGGGGTGGGGTGGGGGGCGAGATGGGGGCGGAACTACATGGTAATTATGATTTCTATATCTATCCGATGTTGTGGGCGTCGTTTACCCTCGTTATGACCTTGTGACCTTGGCAGTGGGGTCGCCTCCATTCAGTTCGTGTTTTGCTCGTGAGGACGCGCCACGCCCCCCCCCGCCCCCCCCCCCCACCCCGCCCCACCACCTTCCCCGACACACACCCAAAAGTCGCTGGGGTATTACCGCTGTCACCTCACCTCACCCTCACCCGACGCACACACTCCACCCCTTTCCCCGTCACCATCACACCCCTAAAGCCTCGGATATTAGTACCACTCCATTAAAAATCCACCCCCCCCCCCTCCCATCTTTTCCGACCCTGGTCTCCTGTCTCGGTCATTTGACCGACGACAAATAGCCCACCCCTCCCCACCAACCCTCCCTTAATCAGATCTAGTCTATTATATATACTTCGTATTGATTTCCACTTTGCCGACTGCATCCGTAGATGTTTCCCAAGTGTCCTGGCGTGAAGCGCCCGTGGCGGATCCAGGATTTTGGAAGGTGTGGGGGGAGGGGGGTGAGGCGGTACGGGGGGGGGGAGCTCTAATTTTAGTCGTATGACAGCTCCCAGTAATTCGCGACACGCTGATAGATTGGATAAGGACGACTGGGAAATTTGGTGTGTGTGTGGGGTGGGGGGGGGGGTGTTTGTCAAAGGACCGAGACAGGAGACCAGGGTCGGAAAAGATGGGAGGTGGGGGGGGATTTTTAATGGAGTGGCACTAATTATGTTTCAGCAAATTCGCTGATACAACACTGTGCGCTTACAGAAAACAAACATATTTTCCCATACTTTTCCCAACCAACAAACGGCTTCGTCGCTAGCCATAAAACATGTTATAATTAAGGGAATCCCGTGTTATTAAAATAAAAAATGGTCCGGTCTATTGTTGTATTCCTGTATAGCGTGATAAATCACGTGATATTTTATGTGTCAAACGAGATGATTGTTCAGTTCTCGCTGTCGCCGCTGGCCGATATTAAAACAGGGGTCACAAATGAGGCCATGTTACAGAATGATTCATGCCGGGAGTATGTCCTAATTGCCACTTGCCACAAATGTCGCGATCTTCGACCTTTGACCCTGAGGCTTAGGTCAATGATAAAATGTTCCCACGCGGAACAATGTGTTTTTTGGTATTTAGTTTTCCTCGTGTACTGTGGTTTAATAAGGTACGCTCCTCGTGGTGACAAAGGCTTCCGTGTGATGCCGTTGCGGTCTAACATATATGTATATATATAAACATTATTCATATATGCATAATACATTTGCATGAATGTAATTAATATCTCTCCAGGTCAATTTTTTTTTAACGTTTAACAATGTGTGAAGTTGATGAAAATCAAATAGAATGGTGTCTTAAGCCAAATTGAGCCACTAAACCTGAATATTAAATTAGGTTTGCATAAATCTTGCCCCAGATGCAGGTGCCGGGGTTCGAACCCACGACCTGTTGATCTGTGGACTGAGGGGTGTTCCCGTTAAATTTATGGCTTCAGAGACATTTTTTCTGTGACTTTGTGTAATAGTATTATGAGCAAGATATCCAGTTTTTAATGGCCGTTGCTTGTTCACTGCAGATGGCTGAATTAGAACAGAAGAACCAGGAGACAGAAAAGGAAATGAAAAAGACGGAAGAAAAGGTAATCATTATGTCGTGCTGGCTAAGACAGGGTTGGAATGAAATACAGCGTGGTGAGAGTCACGGGTGATATAATGTCCTGTATAATGCCGTAAATAATGCCCTGTATAATTCCCTATATCATGCCCCGTATAACGCCCTTTTAATGACCTATGTAATGCCCTGTATAATGTCCTGTATAATGCCGTAAATAATGCCCTGTATAATGCCCTGTATAACGCCCTGTATAATGCCCTGTATAATGCTCTGTATAATGCCCTATATAATGCTCTGTATAACGCCCTGTATAATCCCCTATATAATGCCCTGTATAATGCCCTATATAATGCCATATATAATGCCCTGTATAATGTCCTGTATAATGCCGTAAATAATGCCCTGTATAATGCCCTGTATAATGCCCTATATAATGCCCTGTATAACGCCCTGTATAATCCCCTATATAATGCCCTGTATAATGCCCTATATAATGCCCTGTATAATGCCCTATATAATGCCCTGTATAACGCCGTGTATAACGCCCTATTTAATGCCGTGTATAATGCCCTGTGTAATGCCCTACATAATGCCCTACATAATGCCCTGTATAATGCCGTAAATAATGTCCTGTATAATGCCCTGTATAATGCCCTGTATAACGCCCTGTATAATGCCCTATATAATGCCCTGTATAATGCCCTATATAATGCCCTGTATAACGCCCTGTATAACGCCCTCTATAATGCCCTGTATAATATCCTGTATACTGCCTTGTATAATGCCCTGTATAACGCCCTATATAATGCCCTGTATAATGCCCTGTATAACGCCCTATATAATGCCCTGTATAATGTCCTGTATAACGCCCTATATAATTCCCTTATAATGCCGTGTATAACGCCCTGTATAACGCCCTATATAATGCCCTGTATAACGCCCTGTATAACGCCCTATATAATGCCCTGTATAATATCCTGTATACTGCCTTGTATAATGCCCTGTATAACGCCCTATATAATGCCCTGTATAACGCCCTGTATAATGCCCTGTATAACGCCCTATATAATGCCCTGTATAACGCTCTGTATAATGCCCTGTATAACGCCCTATATAATGCCCTGTATAACGCCCTGTATAATGCCCTGTATAATGCCCTGTATAACGCCCTATATAATGCCCTGTATAACGCCCTGTATAATGCCCTGTATAACGCCCTGTATAATGCCCTGTATAATGCCCTGTATAATATCCTGTATAATGCCCTGTATAATATCCTGTATAATGCCCTGTATAATGCCCTGTATAATATCCTGTATAATGCCCTGTATAATGTCCTGTATAACGCCCTATGTAATGCCCTGTATAACGCCCTGTATAATGCCCTGTATAACGCCCTGTATAATGCCCTGTATAATGCCCTGTATAATATCCTGTATAATGCCCTGTATAATATCCTGTATAATGCCCTGTATAATGCCCTGTATAATATCCTGTATAATGCCCTGTATAATGTCCTGTATAACGCCCTATGTAATGCCCTGTATAACGCCCTGTATAATGCCCTGTATAATGCCCTGTATAATATCCTGTATAATGCCCTGTATAATATCCTGTATAATGCCCTGTATAATGCCCTGTATAATATCCTGTATAACGCCCTGTATAATGCCCTGTATAACGCCCTGTATAATGCCCTGTATAATGCCCTGTATAATATCCTGTATAATGCCCTGTATAATATCCTGTATAATGCCCTGTATAATGCCCTGTATAATATCCTGTATAATGCCCTGTATAATGTCCTGTATAACGCCCTATGTAATGCCCTGTATAACGCCCTGTATAATGCCCTGTATAACGCCCTGTATAATGCCCTGTATAATGCCCTGTATAATATCCTGTATAATGCCCTGTATAATATCCTGTATAATGCCCTGTATAATGCCCTGTATAATATCCTGTATAATGCCCTGTATAATGTCCTGTATAATGTCCTGTATAATGCCCTGTATAACGCACTATATAATGCCCTGTATAACGCCCTGTATAATGCCCTGTATAATGCCCTGTATAACGCCCTATATAATGCCCTGTATAACGCCCTGTATAATGCCCTGTATAACGCCCTGTATAATGCCCTGTATAATGCCCTGTATAATATCCTGTATAATGCCCTGTATAATATCCTGTATAATGCCCTGTATAATGCCCTGTATAATATCCTGTATAATGCCCTGTATAATGTCCTGTATAACGCCCTATGTAATGCCCTGTATAACGCCCTGTATAATGCCCTGTATAACGCCCTGTATAATGCCCTGTATAATGCCCTGTATAATATCCTGTATAATGCCCTGTATAATATCCTGTATAATGCCCTGTATAATGCCCTGTATAATATCCTGTATAACGCCCTATATCATGCCCTGTATAATGCCTGTATAATGCCCTATATAATGCCCTGTATAACGCCCTGTATAACGCCCTGTATAATGCCCTGTATAATGCCCTGTGTAATGCCGTAAATAATGCCCTGTATAATATCCTGTATAATGCCCTGTATAATGCCCTGTATAATATCCTGTATAATGCCCTGTATAATGTCCTGTATAACGCCCTATGTAATGCCCTGTATAACGCCCTGTATAATGCCCTGTATAACGCCCTGTATAATGCCCTGTATAATGCCCTGTATAATATCCTGTATAATGCCCTGTATAATATCCTGTATAATGCCCTGTATAATGCCCTGTATAATATCCTGTATAACGCCCTATATCATGCCCTGTATAATGCCTGTATAACGCCCTATATAATGCCCTGTATAACGCCCTGTATAACGCCCTATATAATGCCCTGTATAATATCCTGTATACTGCCTTGTATAATGCCCTGTATAACGCCCTATATAATGCCCTGTATAATGCCCTGTATAACGCCCTATATAATGCCCTGTATAATGTCCTGTATAACGCCCTATATAATTCCCTTATAATGCCGTGTATAACGCCCTGTATAACGCCCTATATAATGCCCTGTATAACGCCCTGTATAACGCCCTATATAATGCCCTGTATAATATCCTGTATACTGCCTTGTATAATGCCCTGTATAACGCCCTATATAATGCCCTGTATAACGCCCTGTATAATGGCCCTGTATAACGCCCTATATAATGCCCTGTATAACGCCCTGTATAATGCCCTGTATAACGCCCTATATAATGCCCTGTATAACGCCCTGTATAATGCCCTGTATAATGCCCTGTATAACGCCCTATATAATGCCCTGTATAACGCCCTGTATAATGCCCTGTATAACGCCCTGTATAATGCCCTGTATAATATCCTGTATAATGCCCTGTATAATATCCTGTATAATGCCCTGTATAATGCCCTGTATAATATCCTGTATAATGCCCTGTATAATGTCCTGTATAACGCCCTATGTAATGCCCTGTATAACGCCCTGTATAATGCCCTGTATAACGCCCTGTATAATGCCCTGTATAATATCCTGTATAATGCCCTGTATAATATCCTGTATAATGCCCTGTATAATGCCCTGTATAATATCCTGTATAATGCCCTGTATAATGTCCTGTATAACGCCCTATGTAATGCCCTGTATAACGCCCTGTATAATGCCCTGTATAATGCCCTGTATAATATCCTGTATAATGCCCTGTATAATATCCTGTATAATGCCCTGTATAATGCCCTGTATAATATCCTGTATAACGCCCTGTATAATGCCCTGTATAACGCCCTGTATAATGCCCTGTATAATGCCCTGTATAATATCCTGTATAATGCCCTGTATAATATCCTGTATAATGCCCTGTATAATGCCCTGTATAATATCCTGTATAATGCCCTGTATAATGTCCTGTATAACGCCCTATGTAATGCCCTGTATAACGCCCTGTATAATGCCCTGTATAACGCCCTGTATAATGCCCTGTATAATGCCCTGTATAATATCCTGTATAATGCCCTGTATAATATCCTGTATAATGCCCTGTATAATGCCCTGTATAATATCCTGTATAATGCCCTGTATAATGTCCTGTATAATGTCCTGTATAATGCCCTGTATAACGCCCTATATAATGCCCTGTATAACGCCCTGTATAATGCCCTGTATAATGCCCTGTATAACGCCCTATATAATGCCCTGTATAACGCCCTGTATAATGCCCTGTATAACGCCCTGTATAATGCCCTGTATAATGCCCTGTATAATATCCTGTATAATGCCCTGTATAATATCCTGTATAATGCCCTGTATAATGCCCTGTATAATATCCTGTATAATGCCCTGTATAATGTCCTGTATAACGCCCTATGTAATGCCCTGTATAACGCCCTGTATAATGCCCTGTATAACGCCCTGTATAATGCCCTGTATAATGCCCTGTATAATATCCTGTATAATGCCCTGTATAATATCCTGTATAATGCCCTGTATAATGCCCTGTATAATATCCTGTATAACGCCCTATATCATGCCCTGTATAATGCCTGTATAATGCCCTATATAATGCCCTGTATAACGCCCTGTATAACGCCCTGTATAATGCCCTGTATAATGCCCTGTGTAATGCCGTAAATAATGCCCTGTATAATATCCTGTATAATGCCCTGTATAATGCCCTGTATAATATCCTGTATAATGCCCTGTATAATGTCCTGTATAACGCCCTATGTAATGCCCTGTATAACGCCCTGTATAATGCCCTGTATAACGCCCTGTATAATGCCCTGTATAATGCCCTGTATAATATCCTGTATAATGCCCTGTATAATATCCTGTATAATGCCCTGTATAATGCCCTGTATAATATCCTGTATAACGCCCTATATCATGCCCTGTATAATGCCTGTATAATGCCCTGTATAACGCCCTATATAATGCCCTGTATAACGCCCTGTATAACGCCCTATATAATGCCCTGTATAATATCCTGTATACTGCCTTGTATAATGCCCTGTATAACGCCCTATATAATGCCCTGTATAACGCCCTGTATAATGCCCTGTATAATGCCCTGTATAATATCCTGTATAATGCCCTGTATAATGTCCTGTATAACGCCCTATGTAATGCCCTGTATAACGCCCTATATAATGTCCTGTATAACGCCCTGTCGCCCTTTCTCACACTCCTCCACAATACATATGGTTTCTCTTTCTATTGACATATCCCCACGAATCTCCATTGTATGGTAAGCCCCTTACAGTTCTCCTGTAAATGGTATTAAATGTATGACTGTATCAAACTGGCTGCCATCTGGCTGACTGGGATAACCGTATAAGCTTCTTCCTTGGTCTACAGCCGCGGCGTCTTTTCTATTGCTACACAGACCCCCCCTCCCTCTCCCCCACCTCCCCAACCCCCTTTTGTCGACTTGACTCGGCGTATGGCGGCAGTGAGACGTGAAACATCTGAATCAAAGAGCTGTTTGTATCACCGTAAAAAACCTCTTGAGTGGATTCAATTAACTTAAACTTGATGTCCCCGCTCTGTATAACTGAGAGGTAGCCGCCCCGTGCTTCGCCGTGTCACATCTTGTGTTTTATTTGTAATAATGCGGTACATGCTGAAGGGATGTGCAAGTGATTCTCTCACACGAACGAAGGGCTGGCAACTCACCTCGACTGGCTTCTGGACAGTGGAGCGTGTATTTGTGCAGCCCACTTTGATCAGGTTTAATACTCTCGCCGTCGGTTTACTTTGCAAACTCCACGGGGTGTAGGATGGCGTGATGTAACGCCCCCCCCCCCCCCGCACCCACCCGCGCCGCCTTCCTCCCTCTCCTGCCGCCACTCCTCCTAACCCCCTTCCCTTTCCACCCCCCCCCCTCCATTCGTGGGCGGGTGTGGTGTAATTGCAATGGTACATGGGGCGGTGGGCTGGATGGACGGGGGTTGACTAGTGGGTATGGCTAATAAGACTCGAGGTATATCCTTGGTGATTTAATAAAACGTCTATAAAACCCTCGACTAATATTCCCGATACGTCCAATAACCAACCCCTCCCCATGCCCCATGCCCCCCACCTCCAACCTCCTCCCTCTCCTCTCCCTTCCCCTCCTCCTCCTCCTCCCCCCCCCCCCCCCTCTCCCTCCACCTACACCCTACCTCAGACACGGCGCGGCACGTACGCGTCATCTTCTCGCGATGGGAAAGGTGAGGCGGATGCAAAAACATGGAAACCTACTTAGAGAAGTAGATTGCGCGCCGCCCTGGTCTCTGTGGTCGGGCGTTTTGTCGGCGGGAACAAACCCCCCGGCCTTTAATATGGAGGCATCGGCTAGTGGCGCGCCCTATAGGCGTCTTCCGTCTGCGCGTGGCACTTTTTTTTTCATTTTTGTCTAAGGGAGAAGTTTATCTTCTTTTCTGTTTTCTTCTAAGTCTATTCTATCTGTCACATCGGTGGGTATCCCGGAGCCTTGTCCTATGGGATCTTTGTATTTGTTTATTCACCCCGACTGTTTTGCTAAGGTGTGTATTCCTCTATGTTTGTTTTTCCATTCTGCTGTGGTATGTTGCTGGCCGGGTATGTAGGTTTGGTGTTTTAGGACACCTTAGCGCACACGTCCGGGCTTCAATACAAATACGGACCTCTCGCACGTGTCTTTCGCTGCGATATTATTAACTTGCATAATTGTAGATTTATATTGTTATTCTAGTATTATATTGCATAGTATCAGGAATAGCTAGTTTCATTTTAATGAATTGACTGATTTCAACCCTTACGAACAATTTGTTATTGATATTTGTAAGTAATCATTTTATAGTATGGTATTATATGGACCGGGAATCTCAGCATTTATTTTATTAAATGGAAAATGAATCGTAAGGAAGATTTAACGCTCTCCCCCCTTATATGTCTCACCGTCAGATATATTTTTACTGTTGGAGTCCCTGTTACCCACCACGCTTGCTTACTGCTGGAATCACCCATCACGATTGCTTACTGTTGGAGTCCCCGTCACCCACCACGCTTGCTTACTGATGGAGTCCCTGTCACCCACCACGCTTGCTTACTGATGGAATCACCCATCACGATTGCTTACTGTTGGAGTCCCCGTCACCCACCACGCTTGCTTACTGATGGAGTCCCTGTCACCCATCACGATTGCTTACTGTTGGAGTCCCCGTCACCCACCACGCTTGCTTACTGATGGAGTCCCTGTCACCCACCACGCCTGCTTACTGCTGGAATCACCCATCACGATTGCTTACTGTTGGAGTCCCCGTCACCCACCACGCTTGCTTACTGATGGAGTCCCTGTCACCCACCTAGCTTGCTTACTGATGGAGTCCCTGTCACCCACCACGCTTGCTTACTGATGAAGTCCCCGTCACCCACCACGCTTGCTTACTGATGGCGTCCCTGTCACCCACCACGCTTGTTTACTGATGGAGTCCCTGTCACCCACCACGCTTGCTTACTGATGGAGTCCCTGTCACCCACCACGCTTGCTTACTGATGGAGTCGCTGTCACCCACCTAGCTTGCTTACTGATGGAGTCACTGTCACCCACCTAGCCTGCTTACTGTTGGAGTCCCCGTCACCCACCACGCTTGCTTACTGATGGAGTCCCTGTCACCCACCACGCTTGCTTACTGATGGAGTCCCTGTCACCCAGCACGCTTGCTTTCTGATGGGAGTCCCTGTCACCCACCTAGCTTGCTTACTGATGGAGTCCCTGTCACCCACCACGCTTGCTTACTGATGGAGTCTCCGTCACCCACTACGCTTGCTTACTGATGGAGTCCCCGTCACCCACCACGCTTGCTTACTGATGAAGTCCTCGTCACCCACCACGCTTGCTTACTGATGGAGTCCCTGTCACCCACCACGCTTGTGAAGGTAGGGCTTTGTTTGAGGATATCTCCCCGTTCTACGAGTTAACCAACCGCTGTGGTTCATGGCGGTGATGTTAATGGCTATATCTCGTGTTAATCGATAACACCAATGAGTCCTCTGTTGTTTCCTCTGGTAGATTTATCTCTCCTCTCCCCGCTACAAACTCCCTCGAGTCCTATCGAGAGCTGAAGCCAGTGAGATGTTTTACTGACGGTATACCACAAAACTGTACATATACGACTGAGAGGCCGAGAACACTTATGCCGTTAATCATGGTTTTATCACTGTTGCACCAACCATCACCCCCCCCCCCTCCCCTCCCACCCACCACCACCACCCACCAACCCCTCACCTCCCGCCTCAGTCGGTAAGATATTATTCATGATTTAATTATGATGATGCCTTAACTAGTCGCGACTTGTAGCACGTGTTTTGCAACATGCCATTCTCGGGGGGGCGGGGGTTGGGGGGGGGGGCAGTAGATGAAGTTGGGGGTGGGGGTGGAGTGGAGGGGGTAGTGGTAGAGACACAGAGAGGTCTATAAGGGTTCTATCGCTTAGTGGATATTATACCATAAGGTTCGCCTCCTTCGCTTTCCAGTTATCTGTTATTGCGTACTTGGATTGTACTTTATGGTAGCTGAAGAGGCCTCGCGGCGTCCATGGCAGCATGAGATACTCTAATGATGGAAGACTAAACTGTAGCAGCTTCTTCAGACGCTTTTGACCCGTAACTCCCCCGACCAAGTGCCTGGGGGAGAGGTGCTCGAGCCGCGCCAACTCGTGGCGGTGTTGGTTTAAAGTCACCTCCTCAAGTGCTTGACGGCCCTTTGTGTATCATCAATAAGGACAACGAATGCCGAAAGGACAACTGTGATATAGTGAGCGATAATTGCGGATAAACATGGTGTCGCCTACGACTGATGAACGCTGTTGCGACCCCCGGGGGTCGGCGCTATAGGTCTCGTCACCGGTCACTTGTCCCGGGACTCCCCCCCCCCCCTCCCCCTCCCGAAGAACGCACTTCTACACAGTGGAAGAGTATTTGTGGCCACTTAACGTGTGTCTGTCAATGTCAGAGGTGTCTATGGTGATGTGCTGTTGGTGTTAAGCTCTCTGCAAAGCCTCGTTTTTTTTGTCTTGCTGAGTGGACATTGTTATTCCGTAATCATGTCAATGAAATCGTTGACCCCCGTGGATGTCGGCTGCCACTGGTTTGTTCGATGTATGTTTCTGATGACACTTGGTCCAGAAGTTTAGGAATGTTTGGTTGCTGCTCAGGGGTGAATCTCGGGGGCGGGGTGGGGGGCCGGGGGGCTGGCTCGTTTTTTTTGCCCCAGTCAACATGACAGTCATTGCATTGACTCAAATACACGTAGTGTAAGTTTTTCTTCAAATGGGGCTAGTAGAAGTACCAATCGGACGTTCCTCATATTTGTTAAGAGGCGTTTTGATTACACATTCGGAAGAACCCGTGTACAATGAACATAAAAATGCGGTATTTTACCAGGGAACCAGCCAGTCGAAAGCCAAAGTCACCCTACTCTGGCCGCATTAGATCACAAGTGTCTTTCGGCAGCCCATACATGTCGGGGTCTCTTGTGAGGGGGTGAGGGACTGGCCTGAGGGGTTTGGCAGCTTTCTTCGAGTATGGATGTTCGTGTTTTATGGTAAATGTACGCCAGCTATGATGTGGACCCCGTCCCCTTCTGTGGTACTGTACCCCCTACCCCTACATTTTGTGGAAATACTGTTTTGGTCCGGTCCGCACGGGCCCTATGTCCGGGTCGTAAGACTGTCGAGCCCATAATGCTGCCCCCCCCACCCCCCGTTTTTTTTCTTCAAATTCCTCGATCGAAATAAGCCGCAAACCCATCCCCTTACGGAAACGGGCGGATGCCAACCATATTTGTGGATAATGTCAAAGAGTGTAATATTTCGATGATGTATATTGTCGCCTGTCCTAGTTCTAGACGATGACCTACGAGTTAGGATTGTCTAAATGTCTGAACACGGGACTGTATCGCGAGAATACGATTACATGATTGACATTCCCTCACATGACACCTCAAGTGTTCCGCATAAGGTTTTCGTGTTATTTCAATGAATGATTGGCTGCTGGGACGTCATAACTCTTCACCTGACATTTAATGAGGGTTATATATTGTTTGGAAGTGCAACCAATTTCATTGACTATAGCTTTAGTGACTGTTATAGTACTGTTAGTAAAAATTTTATAGAAACCGAGGAGCATTTTCTGTTTAAAGGTAATTTATATGAGGATTTGCGAAAAAAGTATATGTTGAAACATATTTTGGATAGGAAATGTTATTGTGGAAAGGGACATTGTTAAACTGCTGAATAGTAAATCTGTAATTTCCCTGGTTTTATGTCAGACTTTTCTTTCAAAGGGTGCTCGGTAACTGCGATGTATAACACACCTCAACATTTCGCCGAAAGAGCGCTTGAATGTTTGAGGTTGAATGTTTTTCCTTAACTTGTAGTCACATATGTTGGGTTCTTCCCGATGGTGAACCCTGTGACACGACATAAAACGCAGTATGTACCTAAGCAACCCATGTTAAGTGGACAAAGTGAAAGAAAATGCGAGTTTTCTGACGAGTTATGGTCGTAATGACACGGGCAGTATGTGCAGATAACAAATATGGTACTGTGCGCGTCGTTGTCTGCCACGATGACGGCGATAACTTAGCTGGGCTGCGAGCACCAAGGGGCGACTGAACTATTTGTGTGATTTCATTTTGAAATCGTGGGTTATCGTGGGAGATCCACCATAATTGGAGCATGGGAACTGCGCAACTTAGGGCGGGGTGGAGGAGAAGGAGGAGGTAAGGTGGGTGGGGTGGAGGAGGAGGAGGTGTGAGGGCGGGGCGGTGATTTCGACGGCAAACTTTGGCCTCAGGGGATGTGCGGTTGGGAGGGTGGGGCGGTGATTTCGACTGCAAACTTTGGCCTCAGGGACAAGGGTTCTATCAAGTAAGGGACGTTTCGATGTGGATTAGGACTGGGGCTGCGAAGGACAAGGTTAAGGGCTCACCAGAATCGAACCCTCAAGGGCTTTTTGTGTATTGTGGAAGTCGATTCGGGTCATCCAGAAAGTGGATTCGCCGATCTATATCCGCTGCTGGGTGGCGTTGAGTGGCCCCCGGGCGTGCAGTACGTACCGGCATGTGGTCCACCGACACAGTCTGGTAGGCACAGTCTTAGTCTCTCTCTCTCTCTCCCTGTCTCTCTCTTGTCTTATAGCAGGAAGAGAGGAGGAAGGGAGTTGTTAATGCAGTGCAGTGTGTCTCGGGCAATCAGGGGTTTGAAGGACGGCGTGGGGAGAAAAACCGAGGACCGCTGGGATAGTGGGAGGGATGGTCACGGGGCACCCGAAGTAGACTGTCTAACAGATGCGATTTCCTTAAAATGTGTTTAGTAGATCGAATTCCCGAGAATTTAAGGCGAATGTAATTTTCTCCATGGTTAACCTGTAGATCGTGTCGTAGGTTATACTGTTCGTTTCCAAGGTTATACTGCTCGTTTCCTAGGTTATACTACTCTTTTCCAAGGTTATACTGCTCGTTTCCAAGGTTATACTGCTTGTTTCCAAGGTTATACTGTTCGTTTTTCATGTTATACTGCTCGTTTTTAAGGTTATACTGCTCGTTTCCTAGGTTAGACTGCTCGTTTTCAAGGTTATACTGCTCGTTTTTAAGGTTATACTGCTCGTGACCAAGGTTATACTGTTCGTTTCCTAAGTTATACTGCTCGTTTTCTAGGTTATACTGCTCGTGTCCAAGGTTATACTCCTCGTTTTCAAGGTTATACTGCTCGTTTTCTAGATTATACTGCCCGTTTCCAAGGTTATACTGCTCGTTTCCTAGGTTATACTGCTCGTTTCCTAGGTTATACCGCTCGTTTCCTAGGTTATACTGATCGTTTCCAAGGTTATACTGCTTGTTTCCAAGGTTATACTGCTCGTTTCCTAGGTTATACCGCTCGTTTCCTAGGTTATACTGCTCGTTTCCTAGGTTATACCGCTCGTTTCAGAGGTTATACTGCTCGTTTCCTAGGTTATACTGCTCGTTTCCAAGGTTATACTGCTCCTTTTTAACATTATACTGTTTGATAGTGAGATTCATCTCGAGTGTCTTACGGTATTCTGGATATATTCGCGGTACATACGGGTCCCTGGTCAGAATTATGGGTGGAATGGGTGTGAGTTTCTTCCTAAGAGTCCTTCGGGTGCCCTGCGACTTGTCAGATACCAGATGGCTTATCCCATGCTTTACATCTATATATCTCTTACGTAGTTCCAGTAACAGGTGATGTTGTCGCTTGCGCATATCGTCAAATGGTATGCGACACAAAGACATCTCGACTGTCACTGTCATGCTAAACCTGATATACATGCGTTCCCTTGGCCAGTGGGGGCCGGCGCGATAGCTCAGTGGGCCAGGGCACTCGCATTGAGTGCTCGGATCACCTGAGAGCCTAACGGCACGTGGGTCGGTGGTTCGAGCCCCGCTGTGGCCATGTCTGTGTGGTCGCAGGATAAGCATCCCATGTCTTTCTTCGTAAATAGTAGGGGGTAACACCCGTGGACATGGCTCCACCTCCCTTCCTTCTCCCATTGACGCGATATGACCAAAAGTGGTTAAAGCGGCCTTAATAACCAACCAACCAACCTTGGTCAGTGGCCGTGGCGGAGGGGTAGCGTACAGGACAGCAGACCATATTTGATACCACGGGCAAACGCTTTATCCCATAATCTTATAGACGGCTTCGCAAATCGTAGTTCAGATTACTCCATTGTGAGGCGCCACTGCATGTGCTATGCATTATGGGCATTGATTTGAACGTCAAGATGGCGTCATTGCGTGACATCCCATTATGTAGACGATGCGCAAAAGGTGACATCGAATGCTAAATATTTATTCTGCTGACAAGTTGTGACGGTGTTTGGGCATATATCTCTCTTCTCCAGGGTACCACCCCGTCGTCTAGTAGGTATCACGTCCACGTTGTTGTCGAGTGTGCTCTGCCAGACCAGCGCCAGCGGCCCGTACGTCGTTTGAATTCCACCTGATTGTGCAAGATAAAAGCCATAGGTCTTTGTTCACAAAGAAAATGGGGTTCTTCCCGAAGTCATGGCTTCTCTCTTCCTGGACCCTTCCCATTGTCGCGATATGACTTACCCTGGTAAACACGTCCTAGTCAATCAATCAGTCTGTCCATCTCTTCTCCAGAACAAACTCCTGGAGCAGCGATTGGCTGCCGTGAACGGGAAGCCCGAGGACACGCAGAAGGAACTCCAGCAGTCAGAGCTGGAAATCCAGGAGAAGGATCGGATCATCGCTAGACTGAGGGCGGATCTGGACGAACAGGTGAGAATCATGGCCAGACTGAAGGCGGATCTGGACGAACAGGTAAAAATCATGGCCAAACTGAGGGCGGATCTGGACGAACAGGTGAGAATCATGGTCAGACTGAGGGCGGATGTGGACGAACAGGTGAGATTCATGGCCAGACTGAGGGCGGATCTGGACGAACAGGTGAGAATCATGGCCAGACTGAGGGCGGATCTGGACGAACAGGTAAACATCATGGCCAACCTGAGGGCGGATCTGGGCGAACAGGTGAGAATCATGGCCAGACTGAGGGCGGATCTGGACGAACAGGTGAGAATCATGGTCAGACTGAGGGCGGATCTGGACGAACAGGTGAGAATCATGGTCAGACTGAGGACGGATCTGGACGAACAGGTGAGAATCATGGTCAGACTGAGGGCGGATCTGGACGAACAGGTGAGAATCATGGTCAGACTAAGGGCGGGTCTGGACGAACAGGTGAGAATCATGGGACGACTGAGGGCGGATCTGGACGAACAGGTGTGAATCATGGTCAGACTGAGGGCGGATCCAGATGACCAACTGGTAACTGGTAATATTTGCACTTGTAGAAACCTCTTTGTCTAGCATAATTATCTACCCTTCGTCCATCACCCCATGGTGTATTGCTTTCTGTTGTCACAGTGCCAGTTTGGTTGCATGTCCTTCATAAAACTTTCCATATCTGACGTGCATACGTAGAGCTTTGACCCTGACCCGTCCTGGCTGCCCTTGACCACGTGCTCTGCTTGACCTTGCAGAGGAAGCTGAGGCAGCAGGAGGCCAAGCTGCTACAGGAGAAGACCAGCCAGATCAGGGAGTGGGTCGCCAGGAAGCTCCGCGAGGTCAGTGTCGTCTCTACCCCAGTGATACCGCCTCCTCTCATTTCGTGGTCGAATTCCGTAGAATGTTGTGTACAATGCTGCCCTGGTCATCTACTACGCATGCGTAGGGCATCCTTGCCATCTTCTGGCCATCCACTAAAGTCACGCTTGCGTAGACGGCATCCGTTGTTACTTTATATACGGAAAGGTGATTCCTTCACCAGATTGCGCCACTGTTTCAGCCGGGGGCATATTTCAAGATTCTTGAAAAACGGTCAAATCAGCTGTGATTTCTTGCATATAATTTGTAAGAATAAAACAGAAAAATAACGAGATCTGTGTATTTAATACAGCAAAATACATCTTGTACCTTTCGAAAAAGTTACAATTGTAACTGAACTCTTTCTTTTCATCATCTGATACCGTGTGTTATTTGGCTTAGGCTGGGTCCCCGGCCCTAATTTGTAGAAATGCGCGGCTCATTTTGCCAATCAATTTGCGCAGCGCCGCCCTGGCGAGCGAGTGTGAAAATGCATTGCGGAAGTAGGCGACAACAGAGATATGATGGAGCCCTAGCGGAGTGAGTCGAAGGCCGAGAGTCTGTTCCATGTAGTTTCCGCTACGGCATACGCCACCGAAATGAACTTGCTGATGTCGCCTTCTTCATCGGAAGATATCGGACGAGGCGAGAGCGAAATCGGCAATGGCGGGTGGGGGCGCGGGGGTGGGGGTAATCTTGATGACCAATGATGGAATG
Organism: Arenicola marina; assembly: GCA_964019135.1. Lineage (NCBI taxonomy): Eukaryota > Metazoa > Annelida > Polychaeta > Arenicolidae > Arenicola > Arenicola marina. The sequence continues at coordinate 24,645,028 of OZ025252.1, forward strand.
GCATTGGTCTAGAGGTTAAATTATAGACAAACACCTCTTACGTTCCTAATGGACAGCGATAGAAGATCCCGACCAGTTATTTTGGTTTCAATCAAATAATAAAGAGTTGACTGAATCCTATGTGTGCTGCCCCCTCTGCCCACTAGACGGAGCTGCAGAGCGGTCGCCTGCGGACGGAGAATGAGACATTGAAGGTACAAGTGGACATCCTTCGGGAGCGACTCCAATGCCTGCCGGCCGCCGCCTACCGCGAGATCCACCGCCGCAGCACCCAGGTAAGCCACCCCCCACCCCACCACCCTAGCCGGGTGTACCCCTCAGACACAGCTCCCTTCAGCCCTTGACCTTAACTAACGCAACCAGTTACGATTACTTCTGTGTATTTGTGGAAATTAAAGTCTTCTCGCTCGAGTATATGAAGCTACCCCCCCCCCCTTCCTCTCCTCGGTTTTTTTAGCATCAAATGATGGTCCGCCCCTCAGTTCACGTGACCTAATTAAGCTCCGCGCCGTATTGTCAGCATGTCACAACCCTGTAGATGTCACGTGTGTCTTGTCATATTCCCGCCTCGTGGGTTTATGATTAATTTTGAGTGGGGGTTTCCTCGAGATTTATGTGTTGTACGGGCGTCCGAAAGTTTTCGGGGCATTACATTTGTTTATCTTGGAAGTTGTCGGGAAAGACAAACCTGTTGTTTGTGCGAGTTATTGTTTCGTGGCAGCGTGAGGAAACCTAATAAAAATAAGATTCCTAATTCACTTCGCTGAGGCTCAAAAACAGATAATATTTTTTATGCGATTTTTTCCTGTTTTAAGTTTGCCATAATAACTTTGACGTCCAACCGAACAAGCTTGTGTCAATAGTTTTACCAGACAAACGAGCAACCGTGCTCTTGGGGTGGGGGGGGGATATGTGGGCTCCCAGGCGCCGTCTTGTCCTCGCGGCGCCAGGCGTGCAGAATGCCATCGAGAACTTCCGGTTTGCGGCACCGTTGGGCGACACCAGTCAATATTCATCCGTTTAAACGGTTCCCCGTGGATTTGAGCCTTGACTATGGATGGCGCGCTCCCTGCCCCCGCGGTGTCTGTGGCTCCAGCCCAGCCGCCCCATTGTCGGGATGACAATGGTGGGTGGAGTGGGCGGTCAGCGTGACAGTGGGCGGGGGATCAGGATAACAATGGCGGGTGGTAGGGGGAGGGGGGGTCAGGATGGATCGCCGCGCGCATGATGGATTGCTCACTTTTTGCCATTTCCGTTTCTTGTTTCGGCCTCCAGGACACACGCGGGCCGCCAGCCAGCCTCGTTTTCGTTTTTATCCCGGACGGCTTGACAATGTCAAAGTGGCGCATGATCTATTCGTTATCAGTCTGCTGATGCCAAACTAGCTACTAGCTTGATGTCCGGGGGAGAAGAAAACTGGACTTTTGTAAGTTGCATGAACGCAATGGGTTACGGTAGAGCTGCCCCAGAGGTTCGCTGACAAGGTAATTACCCGGCGGTTGGGACGATGTGTCGGGCGACGTGTTTTGCTTTGTTAAACTGAGGGTCAATCCCTTAAGTGGCGGTTGCAAATCGCTGAAATAAATGTACTTCCGGTTGTACGAGTTGACGACAGCGGTGCTGACACATGCAAAAGGGAGGGTGTGAGAGGGGGGGGGCATTTAAGGAGCGGGGGGAGGGGCGGGGGTGCGGAGGGGGGAGGGCAGGAGTTGTTGGCCGGTTGGGTTTATGTTTAGACCATTTAGGCGATCATAGCGTCAGGCTTCAGTATGTGTCATTCGACCTTGACCGTCTGCATGGTCACGGCCTGGCCTTGTGACGGGTGATGACTAATTCCTGGTGTGACGTGCGCTCTGTGCCGAAATCAGTCAGTAATGTGAGGCCGCTGGGCGGGAGGGAGGGTGGAGGGGGGGGGGGGGCGATGGACGCCGGAGCAGCATCCATGAGGCAAACAATGATATCGAACCAGCGCAGAGGCGTGGCTTCTCATTCAACTCAGATTCAACGTAGATTCAGGATATCTGGCTCGCAGTGTTCACCATGCCACTTGGGGGGCGGGAAGGGGGGGGGGGCACCCGGCACCCCGTGGCCACCCCATAGGGTACGGCGTGCTCTAGTGGGCCAGCCGAAGCGGCCGGTGCGTGGTTCGGATCCCACAGAACAAATGTTCGTGTGTTTCTTTGCAAAAAGTAGGGGGTTACTCTCGGTGACATGGCTCCACTCTTCCTTGACCATGCCTCTTGTCACGCTCTGACCTACTTAGGTTAAAGTGTCCTAGTTAAATAAATCAACCAATCACAATGAGACGTCTACACTGGTTAATTGTTTAGTAACCTGAAAAACCTTGGAAAGCTACGGCCCTTGATGGAACTGAGTACTGTCCCTGGTATTGAAATAATGCCCTTTTCAGGTCATTTTGAGCACGTGAATCAAGGGTTGGGTCAAATATGCCTGAGATGCAGGTGCAGGCGTTTAAACGCATCAGCTATTGGTCAAGCTGGCGAACTGAGCTAGACAGACTCCCGTCCTGTGGGTTGTGACAGGCTCCTGTCCTGTGGGTTGTGACAGGCTCCCGTCCTGTGGGTTGTGACAGGCTCCCGTCCTGTGGGTTGTGACAGGCTCCCGTCCTGTGGGTTGTGACAGGCTCCCGTCCTGTGGGTTGTGACAGGCTTCCGTCCTGTGGGTTGTGACAGGCTCCTGTCCTGTGGGTTGTGACAGGCCCCCGTCCTGTGGGTTGTGACAGGCTCCCCTCCTGTGGGTTGTGACAGGCTCCCGTCCTGTGGGTTGTGACAGGCTCCCCTCCTGTGGGTTATGACAGGCTCCCGTCCTGTGGGTTGTGACAGGCCCCTGGCCTGTGGGTTGTGACAGGCCCCCATCCTGTGGGTTGTGACAGGCTCCTGTCCTGTGGGTTGTGACAGGCTCCCGTCCTGTGGGTTGTGACAGGCTCCTGTCATGTGGGTTGTGACAGGCTCCCCTCCTGTGGGTTGTGACAGGCTCCCGTCCTGTGGGTTGTGACAGGCTCCCGTCCTGTGGGTTGTGACAGGCTCCCGTCCTGTGGGTTGTGACAGGCTTCCGTCCTGTGGGTTGTGACAGGCTCCCGTCCTGTGGGTTGTGACAGGCTCCTGTCATGTGGGTTGTGACAGGCTCCCGTCCTGTGGGTTGTGACAGGCTCCTGTCCTGTGGGTTGTGACAGGCTCCTGTCCTGTGGGTTGTGACAGGCTCCCGTCCTGTGGGTTGTGACAGGCTCCCGTCCTGTGGGTTGTGACAGGCTCCCGTCCTGTGGGTTGTGACAGGCTCCTGTCCTGTGGGTTGTGACAGGCTCCTGTCCTGTAGGTTGTGACAGGCTCCCGTCCTGTGGGTTGTGACAGGCTCCCGTCCTGTGGGTTGTGACAGGCTCCCATCCTGTGGGTTGTGACAGGCTTCCGTCCTGTGGGTTGTGACAGGCTTCCGTCCTGTGGGTTGTGACAGGCTCCTGTCTTGTGGGTTGTGACAGGCTCCCGTCCTGTGGGTTGTGACAGGCTCCTGTCCTGTGGGTTGTGACAGGCTTCCGTCCTGTGGGTTGTGACAGGCTTCCGTCCTGTGGGTTGTGACAGGCTCCCGTCCTGTGGGTTGTGACAGGCTCCCGTCCTGTGGGTTGTGACAGGCTCCCGTCCTGTGGGTTGTGACAGGCTCCCGTCCTGTGGGTTGTGACAGGCTTCCGTCCTGTGGGTTGTGACAGGCTCCTGTCCTGTGGGTTGTGACAGGCTCCTGTCCTGTGGGTTGTGACAGGCCCCCGTCCTGTGGGTTGTGACAGGCTCCTGTCCTGTGGGTTGTGACAGGCTCCTGTCCTGTGGGTTGTGACAGGCTCCTGTCCTGTGGGTTGTGACAGCCTCCCGTCCTGTGGGTTGTGACAGACTCCTGTGCTGTGGGTTGTGACAGGCTCCTGTCCTATGGGTTGTGACAGCCTCCCGTCCTGTGGGTTGTGACAGACTCCTGTGCTGTGGGTTGTGACAGGCTCCTGTCCTATGGGTTGTGACAGCCTCCCGTCCTGTGGGTTGTGACAGGCTCCTGTCCTATGGGTTGTGACAGGCTCCCGTCCTGTGGGTTGTGACAGGCTCCTGTCCTATGGGTTGTGACAGGCTCCTGTCCTGTGGGTTGTGACAGGCTCCTGTCCTATGGGTTGTGACAGGCTCCCGTCCTGTGGGTTGTGACATGCTCCCGTCCTGTGGGTTGTGAGAGGCTCCTGTGCTGTGGGTTGTGACAGACTCCTGTGCTGTGGGTTGTCCCTTGATAGTACATTTCTTCGGTACATCCCTTCGCCTAATGTTCTCTGACTGTGAGGGGATATCATCAGTGTTAATCATGGAACAAAGACCCCCCGCCGAGTGTGCCACTTTGAACTGATCATTGAGTTCTAGTCGCCTGTGCATGTCCACTGCCCCTCTCCCCCTCCCCCTCCCACCCCTCCGTACCCGTTGACCCAATAACAGGGCGCGGTTAGAGGATTGTGTCCTTGTGCCGCGTCCAAATCTACTAACGACCCCGTCGGAGAGGAAATTATCTGCCACAAACGATTCGTACCTTCTGAAAATATCCACTACCTACCCTGGCTCTCTCTGCAACCCCTTCCTACCTCCTCTATACACCCTCCCTGCCCCCTCCCTACCCTGGCAGTCTACCGTCCCTGGTACTCACGTCATCAATAGTTGCTACCTCTCTTATGTAACCTTGAAACCCTCAACATCTCACCCCCTTCTACCCCCCCCCCCATGTACCCCCCCCCCCACCCACTGTCTGTCCCTGCTACCCCACGCCCTCTACCCTTGATATCCCCCTCCTTCTACCTCAACCATATATCCCTGGTATATATCTCCCCTCTCCCCCTTCCCGTCCTTCCATCCCCTCCCCCTCCCTACGCATCTCAACTCTACCACCATCATCCCCCACACCCCACCCCTCTTCTCTACCCATGGCAGCGTCACCGCGACTCTACCGCCATCATCCCCCTCACCCCACCCCTCTTCTCTACCCATGGCAGCGTCACCGCGACTCTACCACCATCATCCCCCTCACCCCACCCTTCTTCTCTACCCAGGGCAGCGTCACCGCGACTCTACCACCATCATCCCCCACACCCCTCCCCTCTTCTCTACCCATGGCAGCGTCACCGCGACTCATTTGCGTTACACACCGAGAGATGACGGGGAAACCTCCCCCAATACCCCCTCCGCCTACCCCTCTCCTTACCCCCTTCGCCTCCCCCCCCCCCCATTACCCCCTCCGCCTACCCCCCTCCTTACCCGCTTCGCCCCCCCCCCCATTACCCCCTCCGCCTCCCCCCTCCCCCTTAACCATCTGCCTACCCCCCTCCTTACTCCATTCGTCTCCCCCCTTAACCCCTCCGCCTCCCCCTCACCTCTCCCCCCTTACCCCCTCCACCTCCCCCCCCCTTTCCCCCCTTCGCATTCCCCCTTTACCCCATTCGCCTCCCTCGTTACCCCTCCACCTCCCCCCTTTCCCCCCTTCGCATTTCCCCTTTACCCCATTAGCCTCCCTCCTTACCCCATCTGCCTCACCCTCCTTACCCCATCCGCCCCCCCCTCCTTCCCCCCCTCCACCAGGGCCCCCCGCCCCCCTTACCCCCTCCTCCCCTTACCCCTCCCCCCCTCCTCCCCCTTACCCCCGCCTCCCTCAACGCCCTATGGATGTCCTCGAGTCGATGGCCGAGCGTTGCGAGCTGTACCGTGTCTGGCGGAGGTGTGGGCGGCCACGGACAGATGGAATACCGGAGAATTGGGAGGATGTCTCCCCCCCCCCCTCCCCCAACTTGAACCACTGCTGGGGGGAGCTCTGTATCGACCGTGTTACAACAGGGCGAAGTGTCTGTGATGCCCGATAGTCTGCTCGGGTCTGTCCAGCCGTGTTACATATCTCATGAACCATGTATTTAGTGCAGGATCTATCGCTTGTTCTGTTAACTGTTAACTCGTTTACTGCAAAATCAAATCGATTTCATATATAGGTTTTTGCGATTTCGTGATCCTGAGACTGGTAATGTTTTTACAACAAAAGCGTTGTGTGGGTCTGACTGACATACGATGTCTGTAACATGTTGAGCGACAATCTGTCGGTATATATATGAGTAGCTGAGCAGTACATGAGGAAGCGACTGTTGTAGTGAATGTTAGGCGTCAATGGTATGTAAGACTGAAGGAAAGAACGAACGACCCATCATATCGCTCACAGATACCGACCGGTAGCAATGCTTCCCATGTCCCATGTCATAAAAATCCATCGCTATTCTAGACGTAAATACTATATTATTAATATCTGAGCACATAAAACACGTGGACGGACGTCCCTTGGAGAAGCTGTAAAAGTCCGCCATTGTATTATCAGCATGTCCAAGGTATTGGTGAATTACGGGCCGACCAATTATAACTTTATATCATGATTGCGTGCCTCTCCAAATATAGAGGGGCCGCCCCGATAGCTCAGTGGGCTAGAGCGCTCGCATTGAGTGCTCTGGCCACCTGAGAGCCTAACGGCACGTGGGTCGGTGGTTCGAGCCCCACTGTGGCCATGTCTGTGTGGTCGCAGAATAAAGATTCCATGTCTTTCTTCGCAAAGAGTAGGAGGATACCCCCGGGGATATGGCTCCACTCTCCCTTCCTTCTACCATCGACGCGATATGACCAAAAGTGGTTAAAGCGTCCCGAATAACCAACCAACCAACCCAAATATAGACCCAGACCAGGATGGCAGAATGGCAATGCAGTAGAACAAGTGTAACCCACCACTAAAATGCAACGATGAACTCCATCCAACCCGGTTAAGCCGTGACGGGTTGTGGGGGCCATAGTGCTTCCTTGTTTTATGACCGACCTGTGTGTCTATGGACGGAATATTGATTGACAAAGGCGGAAGGGAGTTGTAGAGGGACCCCACCACGTGATGGGACTAGGCGTGGGGTGGGGGTCGGCTGGGGGCGGGTTGAGTTTGGTAGGGGGTAGGGAGGAGGCAGGGGTGGGGGGTGGGGGTGACGGGGCACGGGTGTGAGTGAATTCATCCGGTACTGCGGGTTTGGTGCCGGGTGCGGTAATACCGACCACCACTGTGTGAGTGTTTGTGTGGGGGGGGGGGGGGGGGTGCGGGTGCTTGATGATTCGGTCTGGAGCTCAGTTAATCCCCCCCCCCAACCCAGGTCACGGCAGGCGTTGTGTGGTCATGTCAGTCCCAGACCAGGCCAGGAACAGGCTAGACCAGGCCAACCCAGGTCAGGGCAGGCATGGTGTGGCCATGTCAGTCCCAGACCAACCCAGGCCAGGAACAGGCTAGACCAGGCCAACCTAGGTCAGGGCAGGCGTGGTGTGGAGATGTCAGTCCCAGACCAGGCCAGGAACAGGCTAGACCAGGCCAACCCTAGTCAGGGCAGGCATGGTGTGGCCATGTCAGTCCCAGACCAACCCAGGCCAGGAACAGGCTAGACCAGGCCAACCTAGGTCAGGGCAGGCGTGGTGTGGAGATGTCAGTCCCAGACCAACCCAGGCCAGGAACAGGCTAGACCAGGCCAACCCAGGTCAGGGCAGGCGTGGTGTGGCCATGTCAGTCCCAGACCAACCCAGGCCAGGAACAGGCTAGACCAGGCCAACCCAGGTCAGGGCAGGCGTGGTGTGGCCATGTCAGTCCCAGACCAACCCAGGCCAGGAACAGGCTAGACCAGGCCAACCCAGGTCAGGGCAGGCGGGGTGTGGTCATGTCAGTCCCAGACCAGGCCAGGCCAGGAACAGGCTAGACCAGGCCAACCCAGGTCAGGGCAGGCATGGTGTGGCCATGTCAGTCCCAGACCAACCCAGGCCAGGAACAGGCTAGACCAAGCCAACCCAGGTCACGGCAGGCGTTGTGTGGTCATGTCAGTCCCAGACCAGGCCAGAAACAGGCTAGACCAGGCCAACCCAGGTCAGGGCAGGCGGGGTGTGGTCATGTCAGTCCCAGACCAGGCCAGGCCAGGAACAGGCTAGACCAGGCCAACCCAGGTCAGGGCAGGCATGGTGTGGCCATGTCAGTCCCAGACCAACCCAGGCCAGGAACAGGCTAGACCAGGCCAACCTAGGTCAGGGCAGGCGTGGTGTGGAGATGTTAGTCCCAGACCAACCCAGGCCAGGAACAGGCTAGACCAGGCCAACCCAGGTCAGGGCAGGCACGGTGTGGCCATGTCAGTCCCAGACCAACCCAGGCCAGGAACAGGCTAGACCAGGCCAACCTAGGTCAGGGCAGGCGTGGTGTGGAGATGTCAGTCCCAGACCAGGCCAGGAACAGGCTAGACCAGGCCAACCCAGGTCACGGCAGGCACGGTGTGGCCATGTCAGTCCCAGACCAACCCAGGCCAGGAACAGGCTAGACCAGGCCAACCTAGGTCAGGGCAGGCATGGTGTGGCCATGTCAGTCCCAGACCAACCCAGGCCAGGAACAGGCTAGACCAGACCAACCTAGGTCAGGGCAGGCGTGGTGTGGAGATGTCAGTCCCAGACCAGGCCAGGAACAGGCTAGACCAGGCCAACCCAGGTCAGGGCAGACGTGGTGTGGAGATGTCAGTCCCAGACCAACCCAGGCCAGGAACAGGCTAGACCAGGCCAACCCAGGTCAGGGCAGGCGTGGTGTGGCCATGTCAGTCCCAGACCAACCCAGGCCAGGAACAGGCTAGACCAGGCCAACCCAGGTCAGGGCAGGCGTGGTGTGGCCATGTCAGTCCCAGACCAACCCAGGCCAGGAACAGGCTAGACCAGGCCAACCCAGGTCAGGGCAGGCGTGGTGTGGTCATGTCAGTCCCAGACCAGGCCAGGAACAGGCTAGACCAGGCCAACCCAGGTCAGGGCAGGCATGGTGTGGCCATGTCAGTCCCAGACCAGCCCAGGCCAGCAACAGGCTAGACCAGGCCAAGCCAGGTCAGGGCAGAAATAGGCCAGGCCAGGGCAGAAATAGGCCAGGCCAGGGCAGAAATAGGCCAGGCCAGGAACAGGCCAGAAACAGGCCAGGCCAGAAACAGGCCAGGCCAAGAACAGGCCAGGCCAAGCCAGACCAGACCAGGTCAGACCAGGTCAGACCAGACTAGGCCAGGCCAGGACCACGCCGGACCAGGCCAGGCCAAAGCAGGTCGTGCCAAATGATTATCTAACTATAATCCGAACGTTCTCACTGCCATAATGTGATGGTATGTACATAGCTCTAAATGGCAGGTTCCCAGCCCCTGTACAGCAAAGGGACTTCTATACATATATCTGCCACAACAGTAAGCTGTGGTTGTGTATCTATTCCTTACCTCGCGACCTGTTCCTTGGCCTCTCCTCGTTCCTTTAGGTGAAATTCCCCGGCCCGTGGCTCCCCACCCTCTCTATCTAATGAACTCAGGGCGTACAGTGGAGTCCGTCCTCTCCGCCACTCTCATCGCGTGAATAACGCCATCCAAAGGTGCTAATTTTTTTTGTATAAACTTTATTTATTTTGCGAGGTTTTCAACAGCGAATACACATGTGAATGATCACCTCAAAGGTGCTAATTGCTGCTTCCGCACCGCCTTGACCTTGATCAAGGTCACCCACTCTCCCACGCCCCAGTTCGTGGTTGATGGGAACGTTTAATCTGTATGATGTCACTCAGCTGTGTCGTTGTTTTGCTTAACCTGCTACATTGTGGGGACGATTTATTGCACCGTACTCGGACAACGTAATGATATTTTTGCGGCAGATTTAATTTGTGCCAAGACACCGGGGACCAGAACTTCTGGGAAATGTGGG
>OZ025252.1:24655000-24712426 GCA_964019135.1 Arenicola marina
CTGGAGTGTACTTTTTCCTCCGTTCATCCTTCATCGTCCGCGGGGGGTTCCTTGATCCTGTTTAACCCCCTTGTGGCCAAACCTGGCATAAACGCCCTTTTCATTTTATAAGAATTTATGCGATATTATTATTATTATTATTATTATTATGATTATTATTATTATTATTATTATTATTATTATTATTATTATTATTATTATTACTATTACTATTACTATAATGTATTGAAATGGCTTTCACCGCCCGGTGTGTGTTACAGAGGCCGGACTCCCGGCCACTCTCCACCTCCACGGTGGCATCCGGGACTCCTTCTGTCCCCCCATCCCCACGCGGCCCTCGGACTCCATCCTGGAGTCCATCCGTCTGGATCGGGTCGATCTGGATCCGGTCCGCGGCGACGCCCACCACCACCACGCGGCCGGCGCCTCGTCTCCCGGAAGTGGAACCTCCAACGGCGACAGTCCGGGACGTCGGCGTGGATGACCTGGAGGGGCGACTACCAGGAGATCGACGACAACCACGAGAGCAAGTACGAGCCGCGTAAGATGGGGCCGCCCCAGGTGCGCATCGAGCGGCGGGCCTTCCCCAAGGCGAGGCTCTTGCAGCAGTCGGCCTCCATGGTGAGTTCTACGAACGGCAGCGTGGAAATGTTGGACGGCGGCGAGCGGGACGACGCGCCGGCCGTGTCGCCCACGGCGCACGCGGGGGAGGGGGGGCACCGGAAACCGCAACGGTTGGCGCAAGCGGAAGTGACGTCATCATCATCATCGGCGGTGGCGGTGGCGGGGGCGGCGGCGCAGAGCCCGCCGCTGATGCAGACGCGCATGCGCCGTCAGCCGCCGGCGCCGACCGTCTCGTCGGCGCAAAAATCGCAGCGCGCGACGTCACCGGAAGCGGCTGCGGCGGCGGCGGCGGTCGCGGAGCAGGACGCCATCGTGACGTCATCAGCATCGCCCGTGGCCTCGACGCCGAAGACCCCTACCACGCCGCTGACGTCCTTCCTGCTCGTAGCGCCCCCCAACTCGCCGTCCGCCGCGCCGCAGCTACCGTCGCACTACCCCTTCGCCAACCACACGGTCACGGCCCTGGCCACCCTGCCGCGCCGCCGCAAGGACGAGGCCTACAGCCCCGCCTACAGCCCCGCCTACAGCCCCGCCTACAGCCCCAGCAGGCAGTACGAGACGCAGACGCTGGACAGACGCACCACCGGCCGGGACGCCTTCGAACGCTCGCAGTCAGAAAGAGGCAGACCACGCCCCAAGCCTCCCACTCCGCCAATGAGGACGCCTGCCATCATGGGTCAGTGAAGACCGTTTCTTTCCTATAATCACATTGGTTATGAGAATGAGTCAAGTTATCTCTAGTCGCCTGATCGCAAACCCAACCTATACATGTATATACCTTTTGTACTCTCCCCGTCAAAATGGAAGCCACGTCCGTGATTAAACCTTACAAGGGTTGACCCACTATTCCTCCGTCAGTTGTATTCAAAATTGATGCCATCTACTTGACCGACATTTGACTTGTTATCGATACCGACAATGATCCAGCCGTTACGATCAAAAATCCTTACAATATTCAATAATACTTACATATATTTTTATCCGTATTTTGATTGTTTCAGGAAAATCGGATTTACGCCATAGCAAACATAGGCTTGCGGGTCCCTGATCTCGGCAACCACACAAACAGAGGTACACGGTCTCGCATGTCGTCTTTCACGTGTAGAATACCGCAGAATATTGGTCATATATACATGTTTGCTTAATCCCATATAGTTAACCCATTCAAAATGCGCCCACCCCACACAAGAGGGTGCAATATGAGCGAGTTGGGATGGTTTACAGGGAAGACCCGCCCAATGGCTCAATAGTTACCAGAGCTACTGTGCTTCATCAGGTTAACGGCTTAATGACCCGATTGATCCCCATTTGTGTGCTAATGTGGTTTAAAATCATGTTATTATATGTAAGTTTAATCATTTGAGCCGTCCAGTAGACCACTACACAAGTACGATTGCATTTGTGCTATAATTGACATGTTCGATTAACCACTAGGATTGTCGCCTCATGTTATTTTACTACATAAGAGTATTTTGCATTGATCTGGTCTGCGATATATTATTGAGATTTCGTCGCTTAGTGACCGCCGACTGTCCTTTCAGAGTCCAGTCTGCCGGTGACGGACGGCTTGTACAGCCAACAGATGTATGACGACCTGGCTGTCCCTGTCTACACCACCATCAAGGGGGTAGGTGGGGGTGGGGGTGGGGGTGGGGGGGGGCGTGGCATGCCCCTTGTGACACCATAGGTCGTTTCACAGCCTGATCTTTCCCCAGACTTGTGGTAACTCAATCTGTGCCTTGTTCTTTTAAAACCCTCTTTCGTATGCTAGATGAGTATGGAAAGCCATTTGCAAGAATTGTTTTACATTTTTGCTCGTTCTCTTTAAATCTATGGCTATACAGCAAGAAGCCAGGTTCCTATCCAGAGAACCGGTTCCCTGTGTAATAAAGATTTGTTTTCGTTCCGAACACTTTCGTGGCTGACTGGTATTTTTCTGTTTTTGTGTACAAATGGCTTGCCCTTGACATTCTTGACATTTAAAAACTTGATGTTTACAAATAAATGTTGAAACTGCTACTTATACTTACACCTCTCTGTCTTGTCTTCCCGGCAGAGGGCGACACAGATCCGCAGTACTCCCTTCACGGGCGGCAGCTCGGACGACTCCTCGGACAATGACGACATTGGTGACATCACAATGGTTGCCGGGGGCGAGGCGGAGACGGCCGTGTCTGTGGCGGGCCCGTGTGGCGCCGCCAAGACGAGCACCACGAGCGGGGTGCGGGCCCTCGTCAACCACACCAGCTCGGGCGCCATCAAGCGGGGTGAGCGCTGGGTGGAGAACGGTTGTCTCACAGGGGGTACGAACCTTGATAGATAGGTTACGTCTAGGAAACCAGTCGAATGGGTCTGTCACGTGATATATATAGTTTCATAGTGGTGTCACGGCGCCGGAGGGGACAGGTTCTCCCCTGTAGCACGACAACAAGTAGAACAAGTGGCCGGCTCGCATCCCGCCCGTGTCTTGTGGGAGGCCCTAAACGCCTAAACGACTATACGTCAAAGTTATAATGATTTTTTAAGCATTCATGATTCTGTTTTCGGGACGTAACAGATCATTTTGTAGATGATCAATACATTTTTCTCGGATTTCCGTCTTGTGTCACGAGTGCGTCGTGTATCACGGGTGTGTCTTGTGTCACGGATATGTCTTGTGTCACGGGTGTGTCTTGTGTCACGGGTGTCTTGTGTCACGAGTGTGTCACGGGTGTGTCGTGTGTCACGAGTGTGTCGTGTATCACTGGTGTGTCTTGTGTCACGGATATGTCTTGTGTCACAGGTGTGTCTTGTGTCACGGATGTGTCTTGTGTCACGGATGTGTCTTGTGTCACGGGTGTGTCTTGTGTCACGGGTGTGCCGTGTGTCACGGGTGTGTCGTGTGTCACGGATGTGTCTTGTGTCACGGGTGTCTTGTGTCACGGTGTGTCGTGTGTCACGGGTGTGTCTTGTGTCACTAGTGTGTCTTGTGTCACGGATGTGTCTTGTGTCGCGAGTGTGTCGTGTGTCACGGATGTGTCTTGTGTCACGAGTGTGTCTTGTGTCACGGATGTGTTTGTGTCACGAATGTGGCGTGTGTCACGGGTGTGTCGTGTGTCACAGGTGTGTCGTATGTCACGGGTGTGTCTTGTGTCAAGGGTGTGTCGTGTGTCACGGGTATGCCTTGTGTCATGGGTCACGAGTTTGTCGTGTGTCACGGGTGCGTCGTGTGTCACAGGTGTCGTGTGTCGCGGATGTGTCGTGTGTCACGGATGTCGTTTGTCACGGATGTCTTGTGTCACGGGTGTGTCGTATGTCACGAGTGTGTCGTGTGTCACGGATGTGTCTTGTGTCACGAGTGTGTCTTGTGTCACGGATGTGTCTTGTGTCACGAGTGTGTCTTGTGTCACGGGTGTGTCTTGTGTCACGATTGTGTCTTGTGTCACGGATGTGTCGTGTGTCACGGATGTGTTCTGTGTCACGGATGTGTCGTGTGTCACGCGTGTGTCTTGTGTCACGGGCGTGTCTTGTGTCACGGATGTGTCGTGTGTCACGGATGCATCGTGTCACGTGTGTGTCTTGTGTCACGGATGTGTCTTGTGTCACGGATGTGTCGTGTGTCACAGGTGTATCGTATGTCACGGATGTGTCGTGTGTCACCGGTGTGTCTTGTGTCACGGGCGTCTCTTGTGTCACGGATGTGTCGTGTGTTACGGATGTGTCGTGTGTCACGGATGTGTCGTGTGTCACGGATGTGTCGTGTGTCACGGATGTGTCGTGTGTCACAGGTGTCTTGTGTTACGGATGTATCTTGTGTCACGAATGTGTAATGTGTCACAGGTGTGTCGAGCACGTCGATCACGCCGTCGGAGACGTCGAGTGACTACGCTGTGCCGCCCGACGACGACGTCTCTATACTGACCGACAGCAGCGACACCTCGGAGCCGGAGCAGAAACTACTCAAGTACACGACCAACCACCTCAGGAAGGTAGGTACCCCAAGTCCCCTCCGTCCGCTAAACGCTGACAATCTGGCGGGAAATGGTGTCATTAGCTCGCAAGTAAAATCATCCATTAGCCACTAGTTAAGGTGAACACGGCCAGCTCAGTCGGTAGGACATAGGACTGATTACCGTAGGGGTTTGTGTTTAATTACCGATTGAAGCAACTCTATTTGTTCCATCTACTGAGGGCAACGATCCGTATTTTCTTATCAGTAGATCAGTAGGTCACGAGTTCCTGCCCTGGCTCCTGCCACTTGGGAATGTTTCATCAAATCCCGTTTCGGGACCACGAAAAGGGAGGTTCATTGAACTATTTTTTTTTTTAGTAAACTTATTTATTAAACGAGGTTATCAACAGCGCTTACACCTCTTATATTAATGACTACATCGTATGGTTGTCCTAGGACAGCCTCGAGCGCTGCGGGTACCTGACCAATGTTATTATGCTAACCCGGGTCATTGTCTGTGGGGTCCTAGGACAGCCTGGAGCGTTGCGGGTACCTGACCAATGTTATTATACTAACCCGGATCATTGTCTGTGGGGTCCTAGAACAGCCTGGAACGTTGCGGGTACCTGACCAATGTTATTATACTAACCCGGGTCATTGTCTGTGGGGTCCTAGGACAGCCTGGAGCGTTGCGGGTACCTGACCAATGTTATTATACTAACCCGGGTCATTGTCTGTGGTGTCCTAGGACACCCTGGGGCGTTGCGGGTACCTGATCAATGTTATTATACTAACCCGGGTCATTGTCTGTGGTGTCCTAGGACAGCCTGGAGCGCTGCGGGTACCTGACCAATGTTATTATACTAACCCGGGTCATTGTCTGTGGGGTCCTAGGACAGCCTGGATCGTTGCGGGTACCTGACCAATGTTATTATACTAACCCGGGTCATTGTCTGTGGGGTCCTAGGACAGCCTGGAGCGCTGCGGGTACCTGATCAATGTTATTATACTAACCCCGGTCATTGTCTGTGGGGTCCTAGGACAGCCTGGAGCGCTGCGGGTACCTGATCAATGTTATTATACTAACCCGGGTCATTGTCTGTGGGGTCCTAGGACAGCCTGGAGCGTTGCGGGTACCTGACCAATGTTATTATACTAACCCGGGACATTGTCTGTGGTGTCCTAGGACAGCCTGGAGCGCTGCGGGTACCTAACCAATGTTATTATACTAACCCGGGTCATTGTCTGTGGTGTCCTAGGACAGCCTGGAGCGCTGCGGGTACCTGACCAATGTTATTATACTAACCCGGGTCATTGTCTGTGGGGTCCTAGTACAGCCTGGAGCGTTGCGGGTACCTGACCAATGTTATTATACTAACCCGGATCATTGTCTGTGGGGTCCTAGAACAGTCTGGAGCGTTGCGGGTACCTGACCAATGTTATTATACTAACCCGGATCATTGTCGGTGGGGTCCTAGGACAGCCTGGAGCGTTGCGGGTACCTGAACAATGTTATTATACTAACCCGTGTCATTGTCTGTGGGGTCCTAGGACAGCCTGGAGCGTTGCGGGTACCTGACCAATGTTATTATACTAACCCGGGTCATTGTCTGTGGTGTCCTAGGACAGCCTGGAGCGCTGCGGGTACCTAACCAATGTTATTATACTAAACCGGGTCATTGTCTGTGGGGTCCTAGGACAGCCTGGAGCGTTGCGGGTACCTGACCAATGTTATTATACTAACCCGGGTCATTGTCTGTGGTGTCCTAGGACAGCCTGGAGCGCTGCGGGTACCTAACCAATGTTATTATACTAACCCGGGTCATTGTCTGTGGGGTCCTAGGACAGCCTGGAGCGCTGCGGGTACCTGACCAATGTTATTATACTAACCCGGGTCATTGTCTGTGGGGTCCTAGTACAGCCTGGAGCGTTGCGGGTACCTGACCAATGTTATTATACTAACCCGGATCATTGTCTGTGGGGTCCTAGAACAGTCTGGAGCGTTGCGGGTACCTGACCAATGTTATTATACTAACCCGGGTCATTGTCTGTGGGGTCCTAGGACAGCCTGGAGCGTTGCGGGTACCTGATCAATGTTATTATACTAACCCGGGTCATTGTCTGTGGTGTCCTAGGACAGCCTGGAGCGCTGCGGGTACCTGACCAATGTTATTATACTAACCCGGGTCATTGTCTGTGGGGTCCTAGGACAGCCTGGGGCGTTGCGGGTACCTGACCAATGTTATTATACTAACCCGGGTCATTGTCTGTGGGGTCCTAGGACAGCCTGGAGCGTTTCGGGTACCTGACCAATGTTATTATACTAACCCGGGTCATTGTCTGTGATGTCCTAGGACACCCTGGGGCGTTGCGGGTACCTGATCAATGTTATTATACTAACCCGGGTCATTGTCTGTGGGGTCCTAGGACAGCCTGGAGCGTTGCGGGTACCTGACCAATGTTATTATACTAACCCGGGTCATTGTCTGTGGTGTCCTAGGACAGCCTGGAGCGCTGCGGGTACCTAACCAATGTTATTATACTAACCCGGGTCATTGTCTGTGGTGTCCTAGGACAGCCTGGAGCGCTGCGGGTACCTGACCAATGTTATTATACTAACCCGGGTCATTGTCTGTGGGGTCCTAGTACAGCCTGGAGCGTTGCGGGTACCTGACCAATGTTATTATACTAACCCGGATCATTGTCTGTGGGGTCCTAGAACAGTCTCGAGCGTTGCGGGTACCTGACCAATGTTATTATACTAACCCGGATCATTGTCGGTGGGGTCCTAGGACAGCCTGGAGCGTTGCGGGTACCTGAACAATGTTATTATACTAACCCGTGTCATTGTCTGTGGGGTCCTAGGACAGCCTGGAGCGTTGCGGGTACCTGACCAATGTTATTATACTAACCCGGGTCATTGTCTGTGGTGTCCTAGGACAGCCTGGAGCGCTGCGGGTACCTAACCAATGTTATTATACTAAACCGGGTCATTGTCTGTGGGGTCCTAGGACAGCCTGGAGCGTTGCGGGTACCTGACCAATGTTATTATACTAACCCGGGTCATTGTCTGTGGTGTCCTAGGACAGCCTGGAGCGCTGCGGGTACCTAACCAATGTTATTATACTAACCCGGGTCATTGTCTGTGGGGTCCTAGGACAGCCTGGAGCGCTGCGGGTACCTGACCAATGTTATTATACTAACCCGGGTCATTGTCTGTGGGGTCCTAGTACAGCCTGGAGCGTTGCGGGTACCTGACCAATGTTATTATACTAACCCGGATCATTGTCTGTGGGGTCCTAGAACAGTCTGGAGCGTTGCGGGTACCTGACCAATGTTATTATACTAACCCGGGTCATTGTCTGTGGGGTCCTAGGACAGCCTGGAGCGTTGCGGGTACCTGATCAATGTTATTATACTAACCCGGGTCATTGTCTGTGGGGTCCTAGGACAGCCTGGAGCGCTGCGGGTACCTGACCAATGTTATTATACTAACCCGGGTCATTGTCTGTGGGGTCCTAGTACAGCCTGGAGCGTTGCGGGTACCTAACCAATGTTATTATACTAACCCGGATCATTGTCTGTGGGGTCCTAGGACAGCCTGGAGCGTTGCGGGTACCTGACCAATGTTATTATACTAACCCGGGTCATTGTCTGTGGGGTCCTAGGACAGCCTGGAGCGTTGCGGGTACCTGACCAATGTTATTATACTAACCCGGGTCATTGTCTGTGATGTCCTAGGACACCCTGGGGCGTTGCGGGTACCTGATCAATGTTATTATACTAGCACGGGAAATTGTCTGTGGTGTCCTAGGACAGCCTGGAGCGTTGCGGGTACCTGACCAATGTTATTATACTAACCCGGGTCATTGTCTGTGGTGTCCTAGGACAGCCTGGAGCGCTGCGGGTACCTAACCAATGTTATTATACTAACCCGGGTCATTGTCTGTGGGGTCCTAGGACAGCCTGGAGCGCTGCGGGTACCTGACCAATGTTATTATACTAACCCGGGTCATTGTCTGTGGGGTCCTAGTACAGCCTGGAGCGTTGCGGGTACCTGACCAATGTTATTATACTAACCCGGATCATTGTCTGTGGGGTCCTAGAACAGTCTGGAGCGTTGCGGGTACCTGACCAATGTTATTATACTAACCCGGGTCATTGTCTGTGGGGTCCTAGGACAGCCTGGAGCGTTGCGGGTACCTGACCAATGTTATTATACTAACCCGGGTCATTGTCTGTGGTGTCCTAGGACACCCTGGGGCGTTGCGGGTACCTGATCAATGTTATTATACTAACCCGGGTCATTGTCTGTGGTGTCCTAGGACAGCCTGGAGCGCTGCGGGTACCTGACCAATGTTATTATACTAACCCGGGTCATTGTCTGTGGGGTCCTAGGACAGCCTGGATCGTTGCGGGTACATGACCAATGTTATTATACTAACCCGGGTCATTGTCTGTGGGGTCCTAGGACAGCCTGGAGCGCTGCGGGTACCTGATCAATGTTATTATACTAACCCGGGTCATTGTCTGTGGGGTCCTAGGACAGCCTGGAGCGCTGCGGGTACCTGATCAATGTTATTATACTAACCCGGGTCATTGTCTGTGGGGTCCTAGGACAGCTTGGAGCGTTGCGGGTACCTGACCAATGTTATTATACTAACCCGGGTCATTGTCTGTGGTGTCCTAGGACAGCCTGGAGCGCTGCGGGTACCTAACCAATGTTATTATACTAACCCGGGTCATTGTCTGTGGTGTCCTAGGACAGCCTGGAGCGCTGCGGGTACCTGACCAATGTTATTATACTAACCCGGGTCATTGTCTGTGGGGTCCTAGTACAGCCTGGAGCGTTGCGGGTACCTGACCAATGTTATTATACTAACCCGGATCATTGTCTGTGGGGTCCTAGAACAGTCTCGAGCGTTGCGGGTACCTGACCAATGTTATTATACTAACCCGGATCATTGTCGGTGGGGTCCTAGGACAGCCTGGAGGGTTGCGGGTACCTGAACAATGTTATTATACTAACCCGTGTCATTGTCTGTGGGGTCCTAGGACAGCCTGGAGCGTTGCGGGTACCTGACCAATGTTATTATACTAACCCGGGTCATTGTCTGTGGTGTCCTAGGACAGCCTGGAGCGCTGCGGGTACCTAACCAATGTTATTATACTAAACCGGGTCATTGTCTGTGGGGTCCTAGGACAGCCTGGAGCGTTGCGGGTACCTGACCAATGTTATTATACTAACCCGGGTCATTGTCTGTGGTGTCCTAGGACAGCCTGGAGCGCTGCGGGTACCTAACCAATGTTATTATACTAACCCGGGTCATTGTCTGTGGGGTCCTAGGACAGCCTGGAGCGCTGCGGGTACCTGACCAATGTTATTATACTAACCCGGGTCATTGTCTGTGGGGTCCTAGTACAGCCTGGAGCGTTGCGGGTACCTGACCAATGTTATTATACTAACCCGGATCATTGTCTGTGGGGTCCTAGAACAGTCTGGAGCGTTGCGGGTACCTGACCAATGTTATTATACTAACCCGGGTCATTGTCTGTGGGGTCCTAGGACAGCCTGGAGCGTTGCGGGTACCTGATCAATGTTATTATACTAACCCGGGTCATTGTCTGTGGGGTCCTAGGACAGCCTGGAGCGCTGCGGGTACCTGACCAATGTTATTATACTAACCCGGGTCATTGTCTGTGGGGTCCTAGTACAGCCTGGAGCGTTGCGGGTACCTAACCAATGTTATTATACTAACCCGGATCATTGTCTGTGGGGTCCTAGGACAGCCTGGAGCGTTGCGGGTACCTGACCAATGTTATTATACTAACCCGGGTCATTGTCTGTGGGGTCCTAGGACAGCCTGGAGCGTTGCGGGTACCTGACCAATGTTATTATACTAACCCGGGTCATTGTCTGTGATGTCCTAGGACACCCTGGGGCGTTGCGGGTACCTGATCAATGTTATTATACTAGCACGGGAAATTGTCTGTGGTGTCCTAGGACAGCCTGGAGCGCTGCGGGTACCTGACCAATGTTATTATACTAACCCGTGTCATTGTCTGTGGGGTCCTAGGACAGCCTGGAGCGCTGCGGGTACCTGACCAATGTTATTATACTAACCCGGGTCATTGTCTGTGGTGTCCTAGGACAGCCTGGAGCGCTGCGGGTACCTGACCAATGTTATTATACTAACCCGTGTCATTGTGTGTGGGGTCCTAGGACAGCCTGGAGCGTTGCGGGTACCTGACCAATGTTATTATACTAACCCGGGTCATTGTCTGTGGGGTCCTAGGACAGCCTGGAGCGTTGCGGGTACCTGACCAATGTTATTATACTAACCCGGGTCATTGTCTGTGGGGTCCTAGGACAGCCTGGAGCGTTTCGGGTACCTGACCAATGTTATTATACTAACCCGGGTCATTGTCTGTGATGTCCTAGGACACCCTGGGGCGTTGCGGGTACCTGATCAATGTTATTATACTAACCCGGGTCATTGTCTGTGGGGTCCTAGGACAGCCTGGAGCGTTGCGGGTACCTGACCAATGTTATTATACTAACCCGGATCATTGTCTGTGGGGTCCTAGGACAGCCTGGAGCGTTGCGGGTACCTGACCAATGTTATTATACTAACCCGGGTCATTGTCTGTGGGGTCCTAGGACAGCCTGGAGCGCTGCGGGTACCTGACCAATGTTATTATACTAACCCGGGTCATTGTCTGTGGGGTCCTAGGACAGCCTAGAGCGTTGCGGGTACCTGACCAATGTTATTATACTAACCCGAATCATTGTCTGTGGGGTCCTAGGACAGCCTGGAGCGTTGCGGGTACCTGACCAATGTTATTATACTAACCCGGGTCATTGTCTGTGGGGTCCTAGGACAGCCTGGAGCGTTGCGGGTACCTGACCAATGTTATTATACTAACCCGGGTCATTGTCTGTGGGGTCCTAGGACAGCCTGGAGCGTTGCGGGTACCTGACCAATGTTATTATACTAACCCGGGTCATTGTCTGTGGGGTCCTAGGACAGCCTGGATCGTTGCGGGTACCTGACCAATGTTATTATACTAACCCGGGTCATTGTCTGTGGTGTCCTAGGACAGCCTGGAGCGCTGCGGGTACCTAACCAATGTTATTATACTAACCCGGGTCATTGTCTGTGGGGTCCTAGGACAGCCTGGAGCGCTGCGGGTACCTGACCAATGTTATTATACTAACCCGGGTCATTGTCTGTGGGGTCCTAGTACAGCCTGGAGCGTTGCGGGTACCTGACCAATGTTATTATACTAACCCGGATCATTGTCTGTGGGGTCCTAGAACAGTCTGGAGCGTTGCGGGTACCTGACCAATGTTATTATACTAACCCGGATCATTGTCGGTGGGGTCCTAGGACAGCCTGGAGCGTTGCGGGTACCTGAACAATGTTATTATACTAACCCGTGTCATTGTCTGTGGGGTCCTAGGACAGCCTGGAGCGTTGCGGGTACCTGACCAATGTTATTATACTAACCCGGGTCATTGTCTGTGGTGTCCTAGGACAGCCTGGAGCGCTGCGGGTACCTAACCAATGTTATTATACTAAACCGGGTCATTGTCTGTGGGGTCCTAGGACAGCCTGGAGCGTTGCGGGTACCTGACCAATGTTATTATACTAACCCGGGTCATTGTCTGTGGTGTCCTAGGACAGCCTGGAGCGCTGCGGGTACCTAACCAATGTTATTATACTAACCCGGGTCATTGTCTGTGGGATCCTAGGACAGCCTGGAGCGCTGCGGGTACCTGACCAATGTTATTATACTAACCCGGGTCATTGTCTGTGGGGTCCTAGTACAGCCTGGAGCGTTGCGGGTACCTGACCAATGTTATTATACTAACCCGGATCATTGTCTGTGGGGTCCTAGAACAGTCTGGAGCGTTGCGGGTACCTGACCAATGTTATTATACTAACCCGGGTCATTGTCTGTGGGGTCCTAGGACAGCCTGGAGCGTTGCGGGTACCTGACCAATGTTATTATACTAACCCGGGTCATTGTCTGTGGGGTCCTAGGACAGCCTGGAGCGCTGCGGGTACCTGACCAAAGTTATTATACTAACCCGGGTCATTGTCTGTGGGGTCCTAGGACAGCCTGGAGCGTTGCGGGTACCTGACCAATGTTATTATACTAACCCGGGTCATTGTCTGTGGTGTCCTAGGACACCCTGGGGCGTTGCGGGTACCTGATCAATGTTATTATACTAACCCGGGTCATTGTCTGTGGTGTCCTAGGACAGCCTGGAGCGCTGCGGGTACCTGACCAATGTTATTATACTAACCCGGGTCATTGTCTGTGGGGTCCTAGGACAGCCTGGATCGTTGCGGGTACCTGACCAATGTTATTATACTAACCCGGGTCATTGTCTGTGGGGTCCTAGGACAGCCTGGAGCGCTGCGGGTACCTGATCAATGTTATTATACTAACCCCGGTCATTGTCTGTGGGGTCCTAGGACAGCCTGGAGCGTTGCGGGTACCTGATCAATGTTATTATACTAACCCGGGTCATTGTCTGTGGGGTCCTAGGACAGCCTGGAGCGTTGCGGGTACCTGACCAATGTTATTATACTAACCCGGGTCATTGTCTGTGGGGTCCTAGGACAGCCTGGAGCGCTGCGGGTACCTAACCAATGTTATTATACTAACCCGGGTCATTGTCTGTGGGGTCCTAGGACAGCCTGGAGCGCTGCGGGTACCTGACCAATGTTATTATACTAACCCGGGTCATTGTCTGTGGGGTCCTAGTACAGCCTGGAGCGTTGCGGGTACCTGACCAATGTTATTATACTAACCCGGATCATTGTCTGTGGGGTCCTAGAACAGTCTGGAGCGTTGCGGGTACCTGACCAATGTTATTATACTAACCCGGGTCATTGTCTGTGGGGTCCTAGGACAGCCTGGAGCGTTGCGGGTACCTGACCAATGTTATTATACTAACCCGTGTCATTGTCTGTGGGGTCCTAGGACAGCCTGGAGCGTTGCGGGTACCTGACCAATGTTATTATACTAACCCGGGTCATTGTCTGTGGTGTCCTAGGACAGCCTGGAGCGCTGCGGGTACCTAACCAATGTTATTATACTAACCCGGGTCATTGTCTGTGGGGTCCTAGGACAGCCTGGAGCGCTGCGGGTACCTGACCAATGTTATTATACTAACCCGGGTCATTGTCTGTGGGGTCCTAGTACAGCCTGGAGCGTTGCGGGTACCTGACCAATGTTATTATACTAACCCGGATCATTGTCTGTGGGGTCCTAGAACAGTCTGGAGCGTTGCGGGTACCTGACCAATGTTATTATACTAACCCGGGTCATTGTCTGTGGGGTCCTAGGACAGCCTGGAGCGTTGCGGGTACCTGATCAATGTTATTATACTAACCCGGGTCATTGTCTGTGGGGTCCTAGGACAGCCTGGAGCGCTGCGGGTACCTGACCAATGTTATTATACTAACCCGGGTCATTGTCTGTGGGGTCCTAGTACAGCCTGGAGCGTTGCGGGTACCTAACCAATGTTATTATACTAACCCGGATCATTGTCTGTGGGGTCCTAGGACAGCCTGGAGCGTTGCGGGTACCTGACCAATGTTATTATACTAACCCGGGTCATTGTCTGTGGGGTCCTAGAACAGCCTGGAGCGTTGCGGGTACCTGACCAATGTTATTATACTAACCCGGGTCATTGTCTGTGATGTCCTAGGACACCCTGGGGCGTTGCGGGTACCTGATCAATGTTATTATACTAACACGGGAAATTGTCTGTGGTGTCCTAGGACAGCCTGGAGCGCTGCGGGTACCTGACCAATGTTATTATACTAACCCGTGTCATTGTCTGTGGGGTCCTAGGACAGCCTGGAGCGCTGCGGGTACCTGACCAATGTTATTATACTAACCCGGGTCATTGTCTGTGGTGTCCTAGGACAGCCTGGAGCGCTGCGGGTACCTGACCAATGTTATTATACTAACCCGTGTCATTGTCTGTGGGGTCCTAGGACAGCCTGGAGCGTTGCGGGTACCTGACCAATGTTATTATACTAACCCGGGTCATTGTCTGTGGGGTCCTAGGACAGCCTGGAGCGTTGCGGGTACCTGACCAATGTTATTATACTGACCCGGGTCATTGTCTGTGATGTCCTAGGACACCCTGGGGCGTTGCGGGTACCTGATCAATGTTATTATACTAACCCGGGTCATTGTCTGTGGGGTCCTAGGACAGCCTGGAGCGTTGCGGGTACCTGACCAATGTTATTATACTAACCCGGATCATTGTCTGTGGGGTCCTAGGACAGCCTGGAGCGTTGCGGGTACCTGACCAATGTTATTATACTAACCCGGATCATTGTCTGTGGGGTCCTAGAACAGCCTGGAACGTTGCGGGTACCTGACCAATGTTATTATACTAACCCGGGTCATTGTCTGTGGGGTCCTAGGACAGCCTGGAGCGTTGCGGGTACCTGACCAATGTTATTATACTAACCCGGGTCATTGTCTGTGGTGTCCTAGGACACCCTGGGGCGTTGCGGGTACCTGATCAATGTTATTATACTAACCCGGGTCATTGTCTGTGGTGTCCTAGGACAGCCTGGAGCGCTGCGGGTACCTGACCAATGTTATTATACTAACCCGGGTCATTGTCTGTGGGGTCCTAGGACAGCCTGGATCGTTGCGGGTACCTGACCAATGTTATTATACTAACCCGGGTCATTGTCTGTGGGGTCCTAGGACAGCCTGGAGCGCTGCGGGTACCTGATCAATGTTATTATACTAACCCCGGTCATTGTCTGTGGGGTCCTAGGACAGCCTGGAGCGCTGCGGGTACCTGATCAATGTTATTATACTAACCCGGGTCATTGTCTGTGGGGTCCTAGGACAGCCTGGAGCGTTGCGGGTACCTGACCAATGTTATTATACTAACCCGGGACATTGTCTGTGGTGTCCTAGGACAGCCTGGAGCGCTGCGGGTACCTAACCAATGTTATTATACTAACCCGGGTCATTGTCTGTGGTGTCCTAGGACAGCCTGGAGCGCTGCGGGTACCTGACCAATGTTATTATACTAACCCGGGTCATTGTCTGTGGGGTCCTAGTACAGCCTGGAGCGTTGCGGGTACCTGACCAATGTTATTATACTAACCCGGATCATTGTCTGTGGGGTCCTAGAACAGTCTGGAGCGTTGCGGGTACCTGACCAATGTTATTATACTAACCCGGATCATTGTCGGTGGGGTCCTAGGACAGCCTGGAGCGTTGCGGGTACCTGAACAATGTTATTATACTAACCCGTGTCATTGTCTGTGGGGTCCTAGGACAGCCTGGAGCGTTGCGGGTACCTGACCAATGTTATTATACTAACCCGGGTCATTGTCTGTGGTGTCCTAGGACAGCCTGGAGCGCTGCGGGTACCTAACCAATGTTATTATACTAAACCGGGTCATTGTCTGTGGGGTCCTAGGACAGCCTGGAGCGTTGCGGGTACCTGACCAATGTTATTATACTAACCCGGGTCATTGTCTGTGGTGTCCTAGGACAGCCTGGAGCGCTGCGGGTACCTAACCAATGTTATTATACTAACCCGGGTCATTGTCTGTGGGGTCCTAGGACAGCCTGGAGCGCTGCGGGTACCTGACCAATGTTATTATACTAACCCGGGTCATTGTCTGTGGGGTCCTAGTACAGCCTGGAGCGTTGCGGGTACCTGACCAATGTTATTATACTAACCCGGATCATTGTCTGTGGGGTCCTAGAACAGTCTGGAGCGTTGCGGGTACCTGACCAATGTTATTATACTAACCCGGGTCATTGTCTGTGGGGTCCTAGGACAGCCTGGAGCGTTGCGGGTACCTGACCAATGTTATTATACTAACCCGGGTCATTGTCTGTGGTGTCCTAGGACACCCTGGGGCGTTGCGGGTACCTGATCAATGTTATTATACTAACCCGGGTCATTGTCTGTGGTGTCCTAGGACAGCCTGGAGCGCTGCGGGTACCTGACCAATGTTATTATACTAACCCGGGTCATTGTCTGTGGGGTCCTAGGACAGCCTGGATCGTTGCGGGTACCTGACCAATGTTATTATACTAACCCGGGTCATTGTCTGTGGGGTCCTAGGACAGCCTGGAGCGCTGCGGGTACCTGATCAATGTTATTATACTAACCCCGGTCATTGTCTGTGGGGTCCTAGGACAGCCTGGAGCGCTGCGGGTACCTGATCAATGTTATTATACTAACCCGGGTCATTGTCTGTGGGGTCCTAGGACAGCCTGGAGCGTTGCGGGTACCTGACCAATGTTATTATACTAACCCGGGACATTGTCTGTGGTGTCCTAGGACAGCCTGGAGCGCTGCGGGTACCTAACCAATGTTATTATACTAACCCGGGTCATTGTCTGTGGTGTCCTAGGACAGCCTGGAGCGCTGCGGGTACCTGACCAATGTTATTATACTAACCCGGGTCATTGTCTGTGGGGTCCTAGTACAGCCTGGAGCGTTGCGGGTACCTGACCAATGTTATTATACTAACCCGGATCATTGTCTGTGGGGTCCTAGAACAGTCTGGAGCGTTGCGGGTACCTGACCAATGTTATTATACTAACCCGGATCATTGTCGGTGGGGTCCTAGGACAGCCTGGAGCGTTGCGGGTACCTGAACAATGTTATTATACTAACCCGTGTCATTGTCTGTGGGGTCCTAGGACAGCCTGGAGCGTTGCGGGTACCTGACCAATGTTATTATACTAACCCGGGTCATTGTCTGTGGTGTCCTAGGACAGCCTGGAGCGCTGCGGGTACCTAACCAATGTTATTATACTAAACCGGGTCATTGTCTGTGGGGTCCTAGGACAGCCTGGAGCGTTGCGGGTACCTGACCAATGTTATTATACTAACCCGGGTCATTGTCTGTGGTGTCCTAGGACAGCCTGGAGCGCTGCGGGTACCTAACCAATGTTATTATACTAACCCGGGTCATTGTCTGTGGGGTCCTAGGACAGCCTGGAGCGCTGCGGGTACCTGACCAATGTTATTATACTAACCCGGGTCATTGTCTGTGGGGTCCTAGTACAGCCTGGAGCGTTGCGGGTACCTGACCAATGTTATTATACTAACCCGGATCATTGTCTGTGGGGTCCTAGAACAGTCTGGAGCGTTGCGGGTACCTGACCAATGTTATTATACTAACCCGGGTCATTGTCTGTGGGGTCCTAGGACAGCCTGGAGCGTTGCGGGTACCTGACCAATGTTATTATACTAACCCGGGTCATTGTCTGTGGTGTCCTAGGACACCCTGGGGCGTTGCGGGTACCTGATCAATGTTATTATACTAACCCGGGTCATTGTCTGTGGTGTCCTAGGACAGCCTGGAGCGCTGCGGGTACCTGACCAATGTTATTATACTAACCCGGGTCATTGTCTGTGGGGTCCTAGGACAGCCTGGGGCGTTGCGGGTACCTGACCAATGTTATTATACTAACCCGGGTCATTGTCTGTGGGGTCCTAGGACAGCCTGGAGCGTTTCGGGTACCTGACCAATGTTATTATACTAACCCGGGTCATTGTCTGTGATGTCCTAGGACACCCTGGGGCGTTGCGGGTACCTGATCAATGTTATTATACTAACCCGGGTCATTGTCTGTGGGGTCCTAGGACAGCCTGGAGCGTTGCGGGTACCTGACCAATGTTATTATACTAACCCGGGTCATTGTCTGTGGTGTCCTAGGACAGCCTGGAGCGCTGCGGGTACCTAACCAATGTTATTATACTAACCCGGGTCATTGTCTGTGGTGTCCTAGGACAGCCTGGAGCGCTGCGGGTACCTGACCAATGTTATTATACTAACCCGGGTCATTGTCTGTGGGGTCCTAGTACAGCCTGGAGCGTTGCGGGTACCTGACCAATGTTATTATACTAACCCGGATCATTGTCTGTGGGGTCCTAGAACAGTCTCGAGCGTTGCGGGTACCTGACCAATGTTATTATACTAACCCGGATCATTGTCGGTGGGGTCCTAGGACAGCCTGGAGCGTTGCGGGTACCTGAACAATGTTATTATACTAACCCGTGTCATTGTCTGTGGGGTCCTAGGACAGCCTGGAGCGTTGCGGGTACCTGACCAATGTTATTATACTAACCCGGGTCATTGTCTGTGGTGTCCTAGGACAGCCTGGAGCGCTGCGGGTACCTAACCAATGTTATTATACTAAACCGGGTCATTGTCTGTGGGGTCCTAGGACAGCCTGGAGCGTTGCGGGTACCTGACCAATGTTATTATACTAACCCGGGTCATTGTCTGTGGTGTCCTAGGACAGCCTGGAGCGCTGCGGGTACCTAACCAATGTTATTATACTAACCCGGGTCATTGTCTGTGGGGTCCTAGGACAGCCTGGAGCGCTGCGGGTACCTGACCAATGTTATTATACTAACCCGGGTCATTGTCTGTGGGGTCCTAGTACAGCCTGGAGCGTTGCGGGTACCTGACCAATGTTATTATACTAACCCGGATCATTGTCTGTGGGGTCCTAGAACAGTCTGGAGCGTTGCGGGTACCTGACCAATGTTATTATACTAACCCGGGTCATTGTCTGTGGGGTCCTAGGACAGCCTGGAGCGTTGCGGGTACCTGATCAATGTTATTATACTAACCCGGGTCATTGTCTGTGGGGTCCTAGGACAGCCTGGAGCGCTGCGGGTACCTGACCAATGTTATTATACTAACCCGGGTCATTGTCTGTGGGGTCCTAGTACAGCCTGGAGCGTTGCGGGTACCTAACCAATGTTATTATACTAACCCGGATCATTGTCTGTGGGGTCCTAGGACAGCCTGGAGCGTTGCGGGTACCTGACCAATGTTATTATACTAACCCGGGTCATTGTCTGTGGGGTCCTAGGACAGCCTGGAGCGTTGCGGGTACCTGACCAATGTTATTATACTAACCCGGGTCATTGTCTGTGATGTCCTAGGACAGCCTGGAGCGCTGCGGGTACCTGACCAATGTTATTATACTAACCCGGGTCATTGTCTGTGGGGTCCTAGGACAGCCTGGATCGTTGCGGGTACCTGACCAATGTTATTATACTAACCCGGGTCATTGTCTGTGGGGTCCTAGGACAGCCTGGAGCGCTGCGGGTACCTGATCAATGTTATTATACTAACCCCGGTCATTGTCTGTGGGGTCCTAGGACAGCCTGGAGCGCTGCGGGTACCTGATCAATGTTATTATACTAACCCGGGTCATTGTCTGTGGGGTCCTAGGACAGCCTGGAGCGTTGCGGGTACCTGACCAATGTTATTATACTAACCCGGGACATTGTCTGTGGTGTCCTAGGACAGCCTGGAGCGCTGCGGGTACCTAACCAATGTTATTATACTAACCCGGGTCATTGTCTGTGGTGTCCTAGGACAGCCTGGAGCGCTGCGGGTACCTGACCAATGTTATTATACTAACCCGGGTCATTGTCTGTGGGGTCCTAGTACAGCCTGGAGCGTTGCGGGTACCTGACCAATGTTATTATACTAACCCGGATCATTGTCTGTGGGGTCCTAGAACAGTCTGGAGCGTTGCGGGTACCTGACCAATGTTATTATACTAACCCGGATCATTGTCGGTGGGGTCCTAGGACAGCCTGGAGCGTTGCGGGTACCTGAACAATGTTATTATACTAACCCGTGTCATTGTCTGTGGGGTCCTAGGACAGCCTGGAGCGTTGCGGGTACCTGACCAATGTTATTATACTAACCCGGGTCATTGTCTGTGGTGTCCTAGGACAGCCTGGAGCGCTGCGGGTACCTAACCAATGTTATTATACTAAACCGGGTCATTGTCTGTGGGGTCCTAGGACAGCCTGGAGCGTTGCGGGTACCTGACCAATGTTATTATACTAACCCGGGTCATTGTCTGTGGTGTCCTAGGACAGCCTGGAGCGCTGCGGGTACCTAACCAATGTTATTATACTAACCCGGGTCATTGTCTGTGGGGTCCTAGGACAGCCTGGAGCGCTGCGGGTACCTGACCAATGTTATTATACTAACCCGGGTCATTGTCTGTGGGGTCCTAGTACAGCCTGGAGCGTTGCGGGTACCTGACCAATGTTATTATACTAACCCGGATCATTGTCTGTGGGGTCCTAGAACAGTCTGGAGCGTTGCGGGTACCTGACCAATGTTATTATACTAACCCGGGTCATTGTCTGTGGGGTCCTAGGACAGCCTGGAGCGTTGCGGGTACCTGACCAATGTTATTATACTAACCCGGGTCATTGTCTGTGGTGTCCTAGGACACCCTGGGGCGTTGCGGGTACCTGATCAATGTTATTATACTAACCCGGGTCATTGTCTGTGGTGTCCTAGGACAGCCTGGAGCGCTGCGGGTACCTGACCAATGTTATTATACTAACCCGGGTCATTGTCTGTGGGGTCCTAGGACAGCCTGGATCGTTGCGGGTACCTGACCAATGTTATTATACTAACCCGGGTCATTGTCTGTGGGGTCCTAGGACAGCCTGGAGCGCTGCGGGTACCTGATCAATGTTATTATACTAACCCCGGTCATTGTCTGTGGGGTCCTAGGACAGCCTGGAGCGCTGCGGGTACCTGATCAATGTTATTATACTAACCCGGATCATTGTCTGTGGGGTCCTAGAACAGTCTGGAGCGTTGCGGGTACCTGACCAATGTTATTATACTAACCCGGATCATTGTCGGTGGGGTCCTAGGACAGCCTGGAGCGTTGCGGGTACCTGAACAATGTTATTATACTAACCCGTGTCATTGTCTGTGGGGTCCTAGGACAGCCTGGAGCGTTGCGGGTACCTGACCAATGTTATTATACTAACCCGGGTCATTGTCTGTGGTGTCCTAGGACAGCCTGGAGCGCTGCGGGTACCTAACCAATGTTATTATACTAAACCGGGTCATTGTCTGTGGGGTCCTAGGACAGCCTGGAGCGTTGCGGGTACCTGACCAATGTTATTATACTAACCCGGGTCATTGTCTGTGGTGTCCTAGGACAGCCTGGAGCGCTGCGGGTACCTAACCAATGTTATTATACTAACCCGGGTCATTGTCTGTGGGGTCCTAGGACAGCCTGGAGCGCTGCGGGTACCTGACCAATGTTATTATACTAACCCGGGTCATTGTCTGTGGGGTCCTAGTACAGCCTGGAGCGTTGCGGGTACCTGACCAATGTTATTATACTAACCCGGATCATTGTCTGTGGGGTCCTAGAACAGTCTGGAGCGTTGCGGGTACCTGACCAATGTTATTATACTAACCCGGGTCATTGTCTGTGGGGTCCTAGGACAGCCTGGAGCGTTGCGGGTACCTGACCAATGTTATTATACTAACCCGGGTCATTGTCTGTGGTGTCCTAGGACACCCTGGGGCGTTGCGGGTACCTGATCAATGTTATTATACTAACCCGGGTCATTGTCTGTGGTGTCCTAGGACAGCCTGGAGCGCTGCGGGTACCTGACCAATGTTATTATACTAACCCGGGTCATTGTCTGTGGGGTCCTAGGACAGCCTGGGGCGTTGCGGGTACCTGACCAATGTTATTATACTAACCCGGGTCATTGTCTGTGGGGTCCTAGGACAGCCTGGAGCGTTTCGGGTACCTGACCAATGTTATTATACTAACCCGGGTCATTGTCTGTGATGTCCTAGGACACCCTGGGGCGTTGCGGGTACCTGATCAATGTTATTATACTAACCCGGGTCATTGTCTGTGGGGTCCTAGGACAGCCTGGAGCGTTGCGGGTACCTGACCAATGTTATTATACTAACCCGGGTCATTGTCTGTGGTGTCCTAGGACAGCCTGGAGCGCTGCGGGTACCTAACCAATGTTATTATACTAACCCGGGTCATTGTCTGTGGTGTCCTAGGACAGCCTGGAGCGCTGCGGGTACCTGACCAATGTTATTATACTAACCCGGGTCATTGTCTGTGGGGTCCTAGTACAGCCTGGAGCGTTGCGGGTACCTGACCAATGTTATTATACTAACCCGGATCATTGTCTGTGGGGTCCTAGAACAGTCTCGAGCGTTGCGGGTACCTGACCAATGTTATTATACTAACCCGGATCATTGTCGGTGGGGTCCTAGGACAGCCTGGAGCGTTGCGGGTACCTGAACAATGTTATTATACTAACCCGTGTCATTGTCTGTGGGGTCCTAGGACAGCCTGGAGCGTTGCGGGTACCTGACCAATGTTATTATACTAACCCGGGTCATTGTCTGTGGTGTCCTAGGACAGCCTGGAGCGCTGCGGGTACCTAACCAATGTTATTATACTAAACCGGGTCATTGTCTGTGGGGTCCTAGGACAGCCTGGAGCGTTGCGGGTACCTGACCAATGTTATTATACTAACCCGGGTCATTGTCTGTGGTGTCCTAGGACAGCCTGGAGCGCTGCGGGTACCTAACCAATGTTATTATACTAACCCGGGTCATTGTCTGTGGGGTCCTAGGACAGCCTGGAGCGCTGCGGGTACCTGACCAATGTTATTATACTAACCCGGGTCATTGTCTGTGGGGTCCTAGTACAGCCTGGAGCGTTGCGGGTACCTGACCAATGTTATTATACTAACCCGGATCATTGTCTGTGGGGTCCTAGAACAGTCTGGAGCGTTGCGGGTACCTGACCAATGTTATTATACTAACCCGGGTCATTGTCTGTGGGGTCCTAGGACAGCCTGGAGCGTTGCGGGTACCTGATCAATGTTATTATACTAACCCGGGTCATTGTCTGTGGGGTCCTAGGACAGCCTGGAGCGCTGCGGGTACCTGACCAATGTTATTATACTAACCCGGGTCATTGTCTGTGGGGTCCTAGTACAGCCTGGAGCGTTGCGGGTACCTAACCAATGTTATTATACTAACCCGGATCATTGTCTGTGGGGTCCTAGGACAGCCTGGAGCGTTGCGGGTACCTGACCAATGTTATTATACTAACCCGGGTCATTGTCTGTGGGGTCCTAGGACAGCCTGGAGCGTTGCGGGTACCTGACCAATGTTATTATACTAACCCGGGTCATTGTCTGTGATGTCCTAGGACACCCTGGGGCGTTGCGGGTACCTGATCAATGTTATTATACTAGCACGGGAAATTGTCTGTGGTGTCCTAGGACAGCCTGGAGCGTTGCGGGTACCTGACCAATGTTATTATACTAACCCGGGTCATTGTCTGTGGTGTCCTAGGACAGCCTGGAGCGCTGCGGGTACCTAACCAATGTTATTATACTAACCCGGGTCATTGTCTGTGGGGTCCTAGGACAGCCTGGAGCGCTGCGGGTACCTGACCAATGTTATTATACTAACCCGGGTCATTGTCTGTGGGGTCCTAGTACAGCCTGGAGCGTTGCGGGTACCTGACCAATGTTATTATACTAACCCGGATCATTGTCTGTGGGGTCCTAGAACAGTCTGGAGCGTTGCGGGTACCTGACCAATGTTATTATACTAACCCGGGTCATTGTCTGTGGGGTCCTAGGACAGCCTGGAGCGTTGCGGGTACCTGACCAATGTTATTATACTAACCCGGGTCATTGTCTGTGGTGTCCTAGGACACCCTGGGGCGTTGCGGGTACCTGATCAATGTTATTATACTAACCCGGGTCATTGTCTGTGGTGTCCTAGGACAGCCTGGAGCGCTGCGGGTACCTGACCAATGTTATTATACTAACCCGGGTCATTGTCTGTGGGGTCCTAGGACAGCCTGGATCGTTGCGGGTACCTGACCAATGTTATTATACTAACCCGGGTCATTGTCTGTGGGGTCCTAGGACAGCCTGGAGCGCTGCGGGTACCTGATCAATGTTATTATACTAACCCGGGTCATTGTCTGTGGGGTCCTAGGACAGCCTGGAGCGCTGCGGGTACCTGATCAATGTTATTATACTAACCCGGGTCATTGTCTGTGGGGTCCTAGGACAGCCTGGAGCGTTGCGGGTACCTGACCAATGTTATTATACTAACCCGGGTCATTGTCTGTGGTGTCCTAGGACAGCCTGGGGCGTTGCGGGTACCTGATCAATGTTATTATACTAGCACGGGAAATTGTCTGTGGTGTCCTAGGACAGCCTGGAGCGCTGCGGGTACCTGACCAATGTTATTATACTAACCCGTGTCATTGTCTGTGGGGTCCTAGGACAGCCTGGAGCGCTGCGGGTACCTGACCAATGTTATTATACTAACCCGGGTCATTGTCTGTGGTGTCCTAGGACAGCCTGGAGCGCTGCGGGTACCTGACCAATGTTATTATACTAACCCGTGTCATTGTCTGTGGGGTCCTAGGACAGCCTGGAGCGTTGCGGGTACCTGACCAATGTTATTATACTAACCCGGGTCATTGTCTGTGGGGTCCTAGGACAGCCTGGAGCGTTGCGGGTACCTGACCAATGTTATTATACTAACCCGGGTCATTGTCTGTGGGGTCCTAGGACAGCCTGGAGCGTTTCGGGTACCTGACCAATGTTATTATACTAACCCGGGTCATTGTCTGTGATGTCCTAGGACACCCTGGGGCGTTGCGGGTACCTGATCAATGTTATTATACTAACCCGGGTCATTGTCTGTGGGGTCCTAGGACAGCCTGGAGCGTTGCGGGTACCTGACCAATGTTATTATACTAACCCGGATCATTGTCTGTGGGGTCCTAGGACAGCCTGGAGCGTTGCGGGTACCTGACCAATGTTATTATACTAACCCGGGTCATTGTCTGTGGGGTCCTAGGACAGCCTGGAGCGCTGCGGGTACCTGACCAATGTTATTATACTAACCCGGGTCATTGTCTGTGGGGTCCTAGGACAGCCTAGAGCGTTGCGGGTACCTGACCAATGTTATTATACTAACCCGAATCATTGTCTGTGGGGTCCTAGGACAGCCTGGAGCGTTGCGGGTACCTGACCAATGTTATTATACTAACCCGGGTCATTGTCTGTGGGGTCCTAGGACAGCCTGGAGCGTTGCGGGTACCTGACCAATGTTATTATACTAACCCGGGTCATTGTCTGTGGGGTCCTAGGACAGCCTGGAGCGTTGCGGGTACCTGACCAATGTTATTATACTAACCCGGGTCATTGTCTGTGGGGTCCTAGGACAGCCTGGATCGTTGCGGGTACCTGACCAATGTTATTATACTAACCCGGGTCATTGTCTGTGGTGTCCTAGGACAGCCTGGAGCGCTGCGGGTACCTAACCAATGTTATTATACTAACCCGGGTCATTGTCTGTGGGGTCCTAGGACAGCCTGGAGCGCTGCGGGTACCTGACCAATGTTATTATACTAACCCGGGTCATTGTCTGTGGGGTCCTAGTACAGCCTGGAGCGTTGCGGGTACCTGACCAATGTTATTATACTAACCCGGATCATTGTCTGTGGGGTCCTAGAACAGTCTGGAGCGTTGCGGGTACCTGACCAATGTTATTATACTAACCCGGATCATTGTCGGTGGGGTCCTAGGACAGCCTGGAGCGTTGCGGGTACCTGAACAATGTTATTATACTAACCCGTGTCATTGTCTGTGGGGTCCTAGGACAGCCTGGAGCGTTGCGGGTACCTGACCAATGTTATTATACTAACCCGGGTCATTGTCTGTGGTGTCCTAGGACAGCCTGGAGCGCTGCGGGTACCTAACCAATGTTATTATACTAAACCGGGTCATTGTCTGTGGGGTCCTAGGACAGCCTGGAGCGTTGCGGGTACCTGACCAATGTTATTATACTAACCCGGGTCATTGTCTGTGGTGTCCTAGGACAGCCTGGAGCGCTGCGGGTACCTAACCAATGTTATTATACTAACCCGGGTCATTGTCTGTGGGATCCTAGGACAGCCTGGAGCGCTGCGGGTACCTGACCAATGTTATTATACTAACCCGGGTCATTGTCTGTGGGGTCCTAGTACAGCCTGGAGCGTTGCGGGTACCTGACCAATGTTATTATACTAACCCGGATCATTGTCTGTGGGGTCCTAGAACAGTCTGGAGCGTTGCGGGTACCTGACCAATGTTATTATACTAACCCGGGTCATTGTCTGTGGGGTCCTAGGACAGCCTGGAGCGTTGCGGGTACCTGACCAATGTTATTATACTAACCCGGGTCATTGTCTGTGGGGTCCTAGGACAGCCTGGAGCGCTGCGGGTACCTGACCAAAGTTATTATACTAACCCGGGTCATTGTCTGTGGGGTCCTAGGACAGCCTGGAGCGTTGCGGGTACCTGACCAATGTTATTATACTAACCCGGGTCATTGTCTGTGGTGTCCTAGGACACCCTGGGGCGTTGCGGGTACCTGATCAATGTTATTATACTAACCCGGGTCATTGTCTGTGGTGTCCTAGGACAGCCTGGAGCGCTGCGGGTACCTGACCAATGTTATTATACTAACCCGGGTCATTGTCTGTGGGGTCCTAGGACAGCCTGGATCGTTGCGGGTACCTGACCAATGTTATTATACTAACCCGGGTCATTGTCTGTGGGGTCCTAGGACAGCCTGGAGCGCTGCGGGTACCTGATCAATGTTATTATACTAACCCCGGTCATTGTCTGTGGGGTCCTAGGACAGCCTGGAGCGTTGCGGGTACCTGATCAATGTTATTATACTAACCCGGGTCATTGTCTGTGGGGTCCTAGGACAGCCTGGAGCGTTGCGGGTACCTGACCAATGTTATTATACTAACCCGGGTCATTGTCTGTGGGGTCCTAGGACAGCCTGGAGCGCTGCGGGTACCTAACCAATGTTATTATACTAACCCGGGTCATTGTCTGTGGGGTCCTAGGACAGCCTGGAGCGCTGCGGGTACCTGACCAATGTTATTATACTAACCCGGGTCATTGTCTGTGGGGTCCTAGTACAGCCTGGAGCGTTGCGGGTACCTGACCAATGTTATTATACTAACCCGGATCATTGTCTGTGGGGTCCTAGAACAGTCTGGAGCGTTGCGGGTACCTGACCAATGTTATTATACTAACCCGGGTCATTGTCTGTGGGGTCCTAGGACAGCCTGGAGCGTTGCGGGTACCTGACCAATGTTATTATACTAACCCGTGTCATTGTCTGTGGGGTCCTAGGACAGCCTGGAGCGTTGCGGGTACCTGACCAATGTTATTATACTAACCCGGGTCATTGTCTGTGGTGTCCTAGGACAGCCTGGAGCGCTGCGGGTACCTAACCAATGTTATTATACTAACCCGGGTCATTGTCTGTGGGGTCCTAGGACAGCCTGGAGCGCTGCGGGTACCTGACCAATGTTATTATACTAACCCGGGTCATTGTCTGTGGGGTCCTAGTACAGCCTGGAGCGTTGCGGGTACCTGACCAATGTTATTATACTAACCCGGATCATTGTCTGTGGGGTCCTAGAACAGTCTGGAGCGTTGCGGGTACCTGACCAATGTTATTATACTAACCCGGGTCATTGTCTGTGGGGTCCTAGGACAGCCTGGAGCGTTGCGGGTACCTGATCAATGTTATTATACTAACCCGGGTCATTGTCTGTGGGGTCCTAGGACAGCCTGGAGCGCTGCGGGTACCTGACCAATGTTATTATACTAACCCGGGTCATTGTCTGTGGGGTCCTAGTACAGCCTGGAGCGTTGCGGGTACCTAACCAATGTTATTATACTAACCCGGATCATTGTCTGTGGGGTCCTAGGACAGCCTGGAGCGTTGCGGGTACCTGACCAATGTTATTATACTAACCCGGGTCATTGTCTGTGGGGTCCTAGAACAGCCTGGAGCGTTGCGGGTACCTGACCAATGTTATTATACTAACCCGGGTCATTGTCTGTGATGTCCTAGGACACCCTGGGGCGTTGCGGGTACCTGATCAATGTTATTATACTAACACGGGAAATTGTCTGTGGTGTCCTAGGACAGCCTGGAGCGCTGCGGGTACCTGACCAATGTTATTATACTAACCCGTGTCATTGTCTGTGGGGTCCTAGGACAGCCTGGAGCGCTGCGGGTACCTGACCAATGTTATTATACTAACCCGGGTCATTGTCTGTGGTGTCCTAGGACAGCCTGGAGCGCTGCGGGTACCTGACCAATGTTATTATACTAACCCGTGTCATTGTCTGTGGGGTCCTAGGACAGCCTGGAGCGTTGCGGGTACCTGACCAATGTTATTATACTAACCCGGGTCATTGTCTGTGGGGTCCTAGGACAGCCTGGAGCGTTGCGGGTACCTGACCAATGTTATTATACTGACCCGGGTCATTGTCTGTGATGTCCTAGGACACCCTGGGGCGTTGCGGGTACCTGATCAATGTTATTATACTAACCCGGGTCATTGTCTGTGGGGTCCTAGGACAGCCTGGAGCGTTGCGGGTACCTGACCAATGTTATTATACTAACCCGGATCATTGTCTGTGGGGTCCTAGGACAGCCTGGAGCGTTGCGGGTACCTGACCAATGTTATTATACTAACCCGGGTCATTGTCTGTGGGGTCCTAGGACAGCCTGGAGCGCTGCGGGTACCTGACCAATGTTATTATACTAACCCGGGTCATTGTCTGTGGTGTCCTAGGACAGCCTAGAGCGTTGCGGGTACCTGACCAATGTTATTATACTAACCCGAATCATTGTCTGTGGGGTCCTAGGACAGCCTGGAGCGTTGCGGGTACCTGACCAATGTTATTATACTAACCCGGGTCATTGTCTGTGGGGTCCTAGGACAGCCTGGAGCGTTGCGGGTACCTGACCAATGTTATTATACTAACCCGGGTCATTGTCTGTGGGGTCCTAGGACAGCCTGGAGCGTTGCGGGTACCTGACCAATGTTATTATACTAACCCGGGTCATTGTCTGTGGTGTCCTAGGACAGCCTGGAGCGTTGCGGGTACCTGACCAATGTTATTATACTAACCCGGGTCATTGTCTGTGGGGTCCTAGGACAGCCTGGAGCGTTGCGGGTACCTGACCAATGTTATTATACTAACCCGGTTCATTGTCTGTGGGGTCCTAGGACAGCCTCGAGCGCTGCGGGTACCTGACCAATGTTATTATACTAACCCGGGTCATTGTCTGTGGGGTCCTAGGACAGCCTGGAGCGTTGCGGGTACCTGACCAATGTTATTATACTAACCCGGGTCATTGTCTGTGGGGTCCTAGGACAGCCTGGAGCGTTGCGGGTACCTGACCAATGTTATTATACTAACCCGGGTCATTGTCTGTGGGGTCCTAGGACAGCCTGGAGCGCTGCGGGTACCTGACCAAACTGGGCAGCAAGGTGAAGAACTGGCGGAGACGGTGGTTCATCCTGAGGAACGGAGAGCTCCTCTACTACAAGTCTCACGTGAGTCCTCGCGCCCGCTGCGCGTGCCCGCCTGTATCCATGACAACGCACGTGGTCAATAAAAAAAACACATTCCCGTTAAAACTTTAAAAAAGATAAAAAAGTAAAGACCTTCTGACGGTGCAGATTTGTAACTTATAAGGATACGGATTAAAGACTACATTTAATTATTATTGTGTCAATGGTTTTCAATATTCATGAAGACATAAAGTATAAATAATACCTAATTATATATAGCCCCCCTCCCCCGCCCGCCTCAGTGTAAAGATGGTTTTTAGTGGGCATACAAGAGCACAATACATGCTCGTTGTCACACAAGACTGCTCCCATTCGCCTATATTGTCCTGACTAGTGTGTGTCTGTCTTCCCCAGAACGACATGTCGCGCAAGCCGGAGGGTATGCTGTCTATGGACGGCCAGACACGGATCGTCAGGTCGGAATCCTCACTCACCTTCGAGGTAACTATCAGGAACAGTCGTCGCGAAACGAACTCTCAACAAATCTTCACGAAACGAACTCTCAACAAGCATGCTCACAAAGAGAACTCTCAACAATAGTCTTCACAAAAAGAATTCTCAATAATAATTTTCACAAACAGAACTCTCAACATGTCTTCACGAAATGAACTCTTAACATTAGTCTTCACAAAAAGATGCCGCTGTTTAAATAAGAAAAAAACCCGCTGTGGGCTTTCTTGTCTTTCTCTTTTGACATAGCCACGTTGAATAAAGAGTTTAATCGCCATATAGAGTACATGTATTTATATTAAAGTGATAATGCGAACGTGTTATA
The DNA here is from genome assembly GCA_964019135.1 of Arenicola marina. Classification (NCBI taxonomy): domain Eukaryota; kingdom Metazoa; phylum Annelida; class Polychaeta; family Arenicolidae; genus Arenicola; species Arenicola marina. Next base: position 24,685,663 of record OZ025252.1, read on the forward strand.
ATTGTGACCCCTCCTGACTCCGCTAGGTGACTACTGCTCACAAGACGTACTACCTGACAGCCGACAGCGAGGGTGACGTGGAGCAGTGGATCAAGGGTACGTCTTCCGGGGTGTCGGGGTGGGGCGCGGTGGTGGGGGTGGGGCCGACACTGAGGGTGAGGTGGAGCAGTGGATCAAGGGTAAGTCTTCCGGGGTGTAGGGGTGGGGCGCGGTGGTGGGGGTGGGGCCGACACTGAGGGTGACGTGGAGCAGTGGATCAAGGGTACGTCTTCCGGGGTGTAGGGGTGGGGCGCGGTGGTGGGGGTGGGGCCGACAGCGAGGGTGACGTGGAGCAGTGGATCAGGGGTAAGTCTTCCGGGGTGTAGGGGTGGGGCGCGGTGGTGGGGGTGGGGCCGACACTGAGGGTGACGTGGAGCAGTGGATCAGGGGTAAGTCTTCCGGGGTGTAGGGGTGGGGCGCGGTGGTGGGGGTGGGGCCGACACTGAGGGTGACGTGGAGCAGTGGATCAGGGGTAAGTCTTCCGGGGTGTAGGGGTGGGGCGCGGTGGTGGGGGTGGGGCCTACACTGAGGGTGACGTGAAGCAGTGGATCAGGGGTAAGTCTTCCCGGGTGTCGGGGTGGGGCGCGTTGGTGGGGGTGGGGCCGACACTGAGGGTGACGTGGAGCAGTGGATCAGGGGTAAGTTTTGCGGGGTGTAGGGGTGGGGCGCGGTGGTGGGGGTGGGGCCGACACTGAGGGTGACGTGAAGCAGTGGATCAGGGGTACGTCTTCTGGGGTGTAGAGGTGGGGCGCGGTGGTGGGTGTGGGGCCGACACTGAGGGTGACGTGGAGCAGTGGATCAGGGGTAAGTCTTCCGGGGTGTATGGGTGGGGCGCGGTGGTGGGGGTGGGGCCGACACTGAGGGTGACGTGGAGCAGTGGATCAGGGGTAAGTCTTCCGGGGTGTAGGGGTGGGGCGCGGTGGTCGGGGTGGGGCCGACACTGAGGGTGACGTGAAGCAGTGGATCAGGGGTAAGTCTTCCCGGGTGTCGGGGTGGGGCGCGTTGATGGGGGTGGGGCCGACACTGAGGGTGACGTGGAGCAGTGGATCAGGGGTAAGTCTTGCGGGGTGTAGGGGTGGGGCGCGGTGGTGGGGGTGGGGCCGACACTGAGGGTGACGTGAAGCAGTGGATCAGGGGTACGTCTTCTGGGGTGTAGAGGTGGGGCGCGGTGGTGGGTGTGGGGCCGACACTGAGGGTGACGTGGAGCAGTGGATCAGGGGTAAGTCTTCCGGGGTGTATGGGTGGGGCGCGGTGGTGGGGGTGGGGCCTACACTAAGGGTGACGTGGAGCAGTGGATCAGGGGTAAGTCTTCCGGGGTGTAGGGGTGGGGCGCGGTGGTGGGGGTGGGGCCGACACTGAGGGTGACGTGAAGCAGTGGATCAGGGGTAAGTCTTCCCGGGTGTCGGGGTGGGGCGAGTTGGTGGGGGTGGGGCCTACACTGAGGGTGACGTGGAGCAGTGGATCAGGGGTAAGTCTTCCGGGGTGTAGGGGTGGGGCGCGGTGGTGGGGGTGGGGCCTACACTGAGGGTGACGTGGAGCAGTGGATCAGGGGTAAGTCTTCCGGGGTGTAGGGGTGGGGCGCGGTGGTGGGTGTGGGGCCGACACTGAGGGTGACGTGGAGCAGTGGATCAGGGGTAAGTCTTCCGGGGTGTAGGGGTGGGGCGCGGTGGTGGGGGTGGGGCCGACACTGAGGGTGACGTGGAGCAGTGGATCAGGGGTAAGTCTTCCGGGGTGTAGGGGTGGGGCGCGGTGGTGGGGGTGGGGCCGACACTGAGGGTGACGTGGAGCAGTGGATCAGGGGTAAGTCTTCCGGGGTGTAGGGGTGGGGCGCGGTGGTGGGGGTGGGGCCTACACTGAGGGTGACGTGAAGCAGTGGATCAGGGGTAAGTCTTCCGGGGTGTAGGGGTGGGGCGCGGTGGTGGGTGTGGGGCCGACACTGAGGGTGACGTGGAGCAGTGGATCAGGGGTAAGTCTTCCGGGGTGTAGGGGTGGGGCGCGGTGGTCGGGGTGGGGCCGACACTGAGGGTGACGTGAAGCAGTGGATCAGGGGTAAGTCTTCCGGGGTGTAGGGGTGGGGCGCGGTGGTGGGGGTGGGGCCGACAGCGAGGGTGACGTGAAGCAGTGGATCAGGGGTAAGTCTTCCGGGGTGTAGGGGTGGGGCGCGGTGGTGGGGGTGGGGCCTACACTGAGGGTGACGTGGAGCAGTGGATCAGGGGTAAGTCTTCCGGGGTGTAGGGGTGGGGCGCGGTGGTGGGGGTGGGGCCGACGCTGAGGGTGACGTGGAGCAGTGGATCAGGGGTAAGTCTTCAGGGGTGTAGGGGTGGGGCGCGGTGGTGGGGGTGGGGCCGACAGCGAGGGTGACGTGAAGCAGTGGATCAGGGGTAAGTCTTCCGGGGTGTAGGGGTGGGGCGCCGTGGTGGGGGTGGGGCCTACACTGAGGGTGACGTGGAGCAGTGGATCAGGGGTAAGTCTTCCGGGGTGTAGGGGTGGGGCGCGGTGGTGGGGGTTGGGCCGACACTGAGGGTGACGTGGAACAGTGGATCAGGGGTAAGTCTTCTGGGGTGTAGGGGTGGGGCGCGTCGGTGGGGGTGGGGCCGACACTGAGGGTGACGTGGAGCAGTGGATCAGGGGTAAGTCTTCTGGGGTGTAGGGGTGGGGCGCGGTGGTGGGGGTGGGGCCGACACTGAGGGTGACGTGAAGCAGTGGATCAGGGGTAAGTCTTCCGGGGTGTAGGGGTGGGGCGCGTCGGTGGGGGTGGGGCCGACACTGAGGGTGACGTGGAGCAGTGGATCAGGGGTAAGTCTTCCGGGGTGTAGGGGTGGGGCGCGGTGGTGGGGGTGTGGCCGACACTGAGGGTGACGTGGAGCAGTGGATCAGGGGTAAGTCTTCCCGGGTGTCGGGGTGGGGCGCGGTGGTGGGGGTGGGGCCGACACTGAGGGTGACGTGGAGCAGTGGATCAGGGGTAAGTCTTCCGGGGTGTAGGGGTGGGGCGCGGTGGTGGGAGTGGGGCCGACACTGAGGGTGACGTGGAGCAGTGGATCAGGGGTAAGTCTGGGGTGTAGGGGTGGGGCGCGGTGGTGGGGGTGGGGCCGACACTGAGGGTGACGTGGAGCAGTGGATCAGGGGTAAGTCTTCCGGGGTGTAGGGGTGGGGCGCGGTGGTGGGTGTGGGGCCGACACTGAGGGTGACGTGGAGCAGTGGATCAGGGCTAAGTCTGGGGTGTAGGGGTGGGGCGCGGTGGTGGGGGTGGGGCCGACACTGAGGGTGACGTGGAGCAGTGGATCAGGGGTAAGTCTGGGGTGTAGGGGTGGGGCGCGGTGGAGGTAAGTCTTCCGGGGTGTAGGGGTGGGGCGCGTCGGTGGGGGTGGGGCCGACACTGAGGGTGACGTGGAGCAGTGGATCAGGGGTAAGTCTTCCGGGGTGTAGGGGTGGGGCGCGGTGGTGGGGGTGGGGCCGACAGCGAGGGTGACGTGGAGCAGTGGATCAGGGGTAAGTCTTCTGGGGTGTAGGGGTGGGGCGCGGTGGTGGGGGTGGGGCCGACAGCGAGGGTGACGTGGAGCAGTGGATCAGGGGTAAGTCTTCTGGGGTGTAGGGGTGGGGCGCGGTGGTGGGGGTGGGGCCGACAGCGAGGGTGACGTGGAGCAGTGGATCAGGGGTAAGTCTTCCGGGGTGTAGGGGTGGGGTGCGGGGGTGGGGCGAAGCAGGCTACGGAGGGTAAGGCGTCAGGCAAGGCACAATTTGGAAACGCAGCGGGGGTAGAAACTGGGCGAAGGTAGGGGTGGGGCAAAGCGCGAATCATGGTTAAGTGTAAGCTTCGAGCTTTTCAAACTTCTTAATGGCGTCATTAAACAAACAATCTTGAATCTGTTTCTTTTGAAAGCATCAAGGTTAATATCACGTTCAGTGCCATGACGTCATGACATGACGTCATGACTAACGCTCCTGTCCCTTCAACACGTTGCCTCTTTCGCATGCAGTGCTGCAGAACGTGTTGAAGAAGCAGGCTGCAGACCGGGCTGCCGGCCAGGGCAAAGCCAAGCTCACCATGAAGGGATGGCTCATTAAGGTAGGTCATGGTGCCCTGGGCAACTCCTTTGGTCCAAGTCTCGTCATTTAACATCAAACCTTTGAGATAAATGTACATTTATGTCATACCCTATATTTGTTCTCTAAAAAAGTGTTCGACTATTTAGCGCGCGGAGCATGTATCACTTTATCATTATCTGAATATAGCATGTGTCTTGTTATCACAGAGGGTCGCCCCGATAGCTCAGTGGGTTAGATCGCTCGCAATAAGCCTTCTGGCCACCTGAGAGCTTAACGGCACGTGGATCGGTGGTTCGAGCCCCGCTGTGGCCATGTCTGTGTGGTCGCAGGATAAGCATCCCATGTCTTTCTTCGTAAAGAGTAGGGGGTTGCATGGGAGACATGGCTCCGCTCTTGCCTTCCTTCTCCCATTGACGCGATATGACCAGAATTGGTTAAAGCGTCTTGAATAAACAACCAATCATCGTTATGCATTGTGTATGTGACAGAATGTCACATGGCCCAGTTTCACCCACATGTACAAATAACTGACCTGAACACGCAAAATTAATCCGATTCCCTGTGTGACACCCGAACCCTGTGTTGTTTCTTTCAGACTAAGAACGGTCGCAGCCGCCGGTGTTGGTGCGTCTTGATGGGCAAGTACTTCATGTACTACAAGGCCCCGGATGAACAGGTAGGCGGCCCGCAGTGCCCGTATGTCACGGGTGAGAAATTAACGACACGTGTCCTGAAAAATGATGACCACGTGTTTCAGACTCTAGAGATGCTATTACCCACGTGTTTCAGACTCTAGGGATGATATTGACCACGTGTTTCAGACTCTAGGGATGATATTGACCACGTGTTCTGTTCAGGTCGTGTTTCAGACTCTAGGGATCATGGTAACCAAGTGTTTCAGACTCTAGGGATGGTATTGACCAAGTATTTCAGACTCTAGGGATGGTATTGATCATGTGGTTCAGACTCTAGAGATGATATTGACCACGTGTTTCAGACTCTAGAGATGATATTGACCACGTGTTTCAGACTCTAGGGATCATGATAACCAAGTGTTTCAGACTCTAGGGATGGTATTGACCACGTGTTTCAAACTCTAGAGATGATATTCACCACGTCTTTCAGACTCTAGAGGTTATTAACCACGTGTTTCAGACTTTAGAGATGATATTGACCACGTATTTCAGACTCTAGGGATGATATTGACCACGTGTTTCAGACTCTAGGGATGATATTAACCACGTGTTTCAGACTCTAGGGATCATGATAACCAAGTGTTTCAGACTCTAGGGATGGTATTGACCACGTGTTTCAAACTCTAGAGATGATATTCACCACGTCTTTCAGACTCTAGAGGTTATTAACCACGTCTTTCAGACTCTAGAGGTGATATTAACCACGTGTTTCAGATTAGGGATCATGATAACCACGTGTTTCAGACTCTAGTGATAATATTAACCTCGTGTTTCAGACTCTATGGATGACATTAACCTCGTGTTTCAGACTCTAGAATTGATATTGACCACGTGTTTCAGACTATGGATGATATTGACTACGTGTTTCAGACTCTTAGATTGATATTAACCACGTGTTTCAGACTCTTAGAATGATATTCACCACGTGTTTCAGACTCTAGAGATGATATTGACCACGTATTTCAGACTCTAGGGATGATATTGACCACGTGTTTCAGACTCTAGGGATGATATTAACCACGTGTTTCAGACTCTAGGGATCATGATAACCAAGTGTTTCAGACTCTAGGGATGGTATTGACCACGTGTTTCAAACTCTAGAGGTGATATTAACCACGTGTTTCAGACTAGGGATCATGATAACCACGTGTTTCAGACTCTAGTGATAATATTAACCTCGTGTTTCAGACTCTATGGATGACATTAACCTCGTGTTTCAGACTCTAGAATTGATATTGACCACGTGTTTCAGACTATGGATGATATTGACTACGTGTTTCAGACTCTTAGAATGATATTAACCACGTGTTTCAGACTCTTAGAATGATATTCACCACGTGTTTCAGACTCTAGGGATGATATTGACCACGTGTTTCAGACTCTAGGGATGATATTAACCACGTGGGGATGCTATTAACCACGTGTTTCAGACTCCGCTCGGTCAACTCCCGATGCGAGACGCTCGCGTGGAAGAAGTCGACAGGTCATGTGACTCGGAGACGGACTCGGATGACTCAGGCATTCCGGATTACACGCTGGCCATCTGGCCGTCTGGACACGGACCCACCTACCTCATGATCCCGACCAAACATGAAAAGGTCAGAGCCCCTCTGTGCACGTACCGGCCTTGACATTGTGTATATATTCATCAGCAATATACATAATACATATATATATACATATATATATATTACAATATGCAGCAAGATGGCATTAAGAAATCTGGTTTATTGAATGAAGACCGAAGTTGAAGAACACTTCACACTGTATTGCTATCTCCGTATTTGTATGGAGCTTTAATACGTGTACTACCGCTGAAGCGTGTATTTAAGTAATAATATTGCTTAATTTATTGATTGCATTGCTGAATTCATTCATTGTAGTGCTTATTCCTTTTTAAATTTATTTTTAATTGTAAAATAAATTATAATTGTAATTGTTATGCCTATTAATTGGCTGCATTGCTTAATTTGTGTATTATAGGCTTAGTTAATTATTCGAGTACCAAATTAATTAATTAATTAATTAATTACCTACTTAGTTAGTCTCAGTTCTGACATGCGGCGTTCTGCCTAGATGCCAGTGTAAGGTATCAACGATTCGTTGTCTTCAGTTATCGGTAATAAGCCTGTTGGCTTACCTATTTGCACAATAGGACAGCTGGTTGTATCATCTGTCTGTGGCCTCTGGTGGAGGCAGCGGCAAGATCGGCACCGAGTACGAACAGCTCATCTCCAAGCTGATGGAACAGGACGGCGACTCAGGTAAGGCGAGTCGCTAACGTGGTCAGCTGTTCTGTGGTGCTGCCACCTAGTGGGCTGTGGTGTAGTTCAGCTCATCTCCAAGCTGATGGAACAGGACGGCGACTCAGGTAAGGCGGCTCGCTACCGTGGTCAGGTGTTCTGTGGTGCTGCCACCTAGTGGGCTGTGGTGTAGTTCAGCTCATCTCCAAGCTGATGGAACAGGACGGCGACTCAGGTAAGGCGGCTCGCTACCGTGGTCAGCTGTTCTGTGGTGCTGCCACCTAGTGGGCTGTGGTGTAGTTCAGCTCATCTCCAAGCTGATGGAACAGGACGGCGACTCAGGTAAGGCGGCTCGCTACCGTGGTCAGCTGTTCTGTGGTGCTGCCACCTAGTGGGCTGTGGTGTAGTTCAGCTCATCTCCAAGCTGATGGAACAGGACGGCGACTCAGGTAAGGCGGCTCGCTACCGTGGTCAGCTGTTCTGTGGTGGTGCCACCTAGTGGGCTGTGGTGTAGTTCAGCTCATCTCCAAGCTGATGGAACAGGACGGCGACTCAGGTAAGGCGGCTCGCTACCGTGGTCAGCGGTTCTGTGGTGCTGCCACCTAGTGGGCTGTGGTGTAGTTCAGCTCATCTCCAAGCTGATGGAACAGGACGGCGACTCAGGTAAGGCGGCTCGCTACCGTGGTCAGCTGTTCTGTGGTGCTGCCACCTAGTGGGCTGTGGTGTAGTTCAGCTCATCTCCAAGCTGATGGAACAGGACGGCGACTCAGGTAAGGCGGCTCGCTACCGTGGTCAGCTGTTCTGTGGTGCTGCCACCTAGTGGGCTGTGGTGTAGTTCAGCTCATCTCCAAGCTGATGGAACAGGACGGCGACTCAGGTAAGGTGGCTCGCTACCGTGGTCAGCTGTTCTGTGGTGCTGCCACCTAGTGGGCTGTGGTGTAGTTCAGCTCATCTCCAAGCTGATGGAACAGGACGGCGACTCAGGTAAGGCGGCTCGCTACCGTGGTCAGCTGTTCTGTGGTGCTGCCACCTAGTGGGCTGTGGTGTAGTTCAGCTCATCTCCAAGCTGATGGAACAGGACGGCGACTCAGGTAAGGCGGCTCGCTACCGTGGTCAGCTGTTCTGTGGTGCTGCCACCTAGTGGGCTGTGGTGTAGTTCAGCTCATCTCCAAGCTGATGGAACAGGACGGCGACTCAGGTAAGGCGGCTCGCTACGGTGGTCAGCGGTTCTGTGGTGCTGCCACCTAGTGGGCTGTGGTGTAGTTCAGCTCATCTCCAAGCTGATGGAACAGGTCGGCGACTCAGGTAAGGCGGCTCGCTACCGTGGTCAGGTGTTCTGTGGTGCTGCCACCTAGTGGGCTGTGGTGTAGTTCAGCTCATCTCCAAGCTGATGGAACAGGACGGCGACTCAGGTAAGGCGGCTCGCTACCGTGGTCAGCTGTTCTGTGGTGCTGCCACCTAGTGGGCTGTGGTGTAGTTCAGCTCATCTCCAAGCTGATGGAACAGGACGGCGACTCAGGTAAGGCGGCTCGCTACCGTGGTCAGCTGTTCTGTGGTGGTGCCACCTAGTGGGCTGTGGTGTAGTTCAGCTCATCTCCAAGCTGATGGAACAGGACGGCGACTCAGGTAAGGCGGCTCGCTACCGTGGTCAGGTGTTCTGTGGTGCTGCCACCTAGTGGGCTGTGGTGTAGTTCAGCTCATCTCCAAGCTGATGGAACAGGACGGCGACTCAGGTAAGGCGGCTCGCTACCGTGGTCAGCTGTTCTGTGGTGCTGCCACCTAGTGGGCTGTGGTGTAGTTCAGCTCATCTCCAAGCTGATGGAACAGGACGGCGACTCAGGTAAGGCGGCTCGCTACCGTGGTCAGCTGTTCTGTGGTGCTGCCACCTAGTGGGCTGTGGTGTAGTTCAGCTCATCTCCAAGCTGATGGAACAGGACGGCGACTCAGGTAAGGCGGCTCGCTACCGTGGTCAGCGGTTCTGTGGTGGTGCCACCTAGTGGGCTGTGGTGTAGTTCAGCTCATCTCCAAGCTGATGGAACAGGACGGCGACTCAGGTAAGGCGGCTCGCTACCGTGGTCAGCTGTTCTGTGGTGGTGCCACCTAGTGGGCTGTGGTGTAGTTCAGCTCATCTCCAAGCTGATGGAACAGGACGGCGACTCAGGTAAGGCGGCTCGCTACCGTGGTCAGCGGTTCTGTGGTGGTGCCACCTAGTGGGCTGTGGTGTAGTTCAGCTCATCTCCAAGCTGATGGAACAGGACGGCGACTCAGGTAAGGCGGCTCGCTACCGTGGTCAGCTGTTCTGTGGTGGTGCCACCTAGTGGGCTGTGGTGTAGTTCAGCTCATCTCCAAGCTGATGGAACAGGACGGCGACTCAGGTAAGGCGGCTCGCTACCGTGGTCAGCTGTTCTGTGGTGCTGCCACCTAGTGGGCTGTGGTGTAGTTCAGCTCATCTCCAAGCTGATGGAACAGGACGGCGACTCAGGTAAGGCGGCTCGCTACCGTGGTCAGCGGTTCTGTGGTGGTGCCACCTAGTGGGCTGTGGTGTAGTTCAGCTCATCTCCAAGCTGATGGAACAGGACGGCGACTCAGGTAAGGCGGCTCGCTACCGTGGTCAGCTGTTCTGTGGTGCTGCCACCTAGTGGGCTGTGGTGTAGTTCAGCTCATCTCCAAGCTGATGGAACAGGACGGCGACTCAGGTAAGGCGGCTCGCTACCGTGGTCAGCTGTTCTGTGGTGGTGCCACCTAGTGGGCTGTGGTGTAGTTCAGCTCATCTCCAAGCTGATGGAACAGGACGGCGACTCAGGTAAGGCGGCTCGCTACCGTGGTCAGCGGTTCTGTGGTGGTGCCACCTAGTGGGCTGTGGTGTAGTTCAGCTCATCTCCAAGCTGATGGAACAGGACGGCGACTCAGGTAAGGCGGCTCGCTACCGTGGTCAGCTGTTCTGTGGTGGTGCCACCTAGTGGGCTGTGGTGTAGTTCAGCTCATCTCCAAGCTGATGGAACAGGACGGCGACTCAGGTAAGGCGGCTCGCTACCGTGGTCAGCTGTTCTGTGGTGCTGCCACCTAGTGGGCTGTGGTGTAGTTCAGCTCATCTCCAAGCTGATGGAACAGGACGGCGACTCAGGTAAGGCGGCTCGCTACCGTGGTCAGCTGTTCTGTGGTGGTGCCACCTAGTGGGCTGTGGTGTAGTTCAGCTCATCTCCAAGCTGATGGAACAGGACGGCGACTCAGGTAAGGCGGCTCGCTACCGTGGTCAGCTGTTCTGTGGTGGTGCCACCTAGTGGGCTGTGGTGTAGTTCAGCTCATCTCCAAGCTGATGGAACAGGACGGCGACTCAGGTAAGGCGGCTCGCTACCGTGGTCAGCTGTTCTGTGGTGGTGCCACCTAGTGGGCTGTGGTGTAGTTCAGCTCATCTCCAAGCTGATGGAACAGGACGGCGACTCAGGTAAGGCGGCTCGCTACCGTGGTCAGCTGTTCTGTGGTGGTGCCACCTAGTGGGCTGTGGTGTAGTTCAGCTCATCTCCAAGCTGATGGAACAGGACGGCGACTCAGGTAAGGCGGCTCGCTACCGTGGTCAGCTGTTCTGTGGTGCTGCCACCTAGTGGGCTGTGGTGTAGTTCAGCTCATCTCCAAGCTGATGGAACAGGACGGCGACTCAGGTAAGGCGGCTCGCTACCGTGGTCAGCGGTTCTGTGGTGCTGCCACCTAGTGGGCTGTGGTGTAGTTCAGCTCATCTCCAAGCTGATGGAACAGGACGGCGACTCAGGTAAGGCGGCTCGCTACCGTGGTCAGCTGTTCTGTGGTGCTGCCACCTAGTGGGCTGTGGTGTAGTTCAGCTCATCTCCAAGCTGATGGAACAGGACGGCGACTTAGGTAAGGCGGCTCGCTACCGTGGTCAGCTGTTCTGTGGTGCTGCCACCTAGTGGGCTGTGGTGTAGTTCAGCTCATCTCCAAGCTGATGGAACAGGACGGCGACTCAGGTAAGGCGGCTCGCTACCGTGGTCAGCTGTTCTGTGGTGGTGCCACCTAGTGGGCTGTGGTGTAGTTCAGCTCATCTCCAAGCTGATGGAACAGGACGGCGACTTAGGTAAGGCGGCTCGCTACCGTGGTCAGCTGTTCTGTGGTGCTGCCACCTAGTGGGCTGTGGTGTAGTTCAGCTCATCTCCAAGCTGATGGAACAGGACGGCGACTTAGGTAAGGCGGCTCGCTACCGTGGTCAGCTGTTCTGTGGTGGTGCCACCTAGTGGGCTGTGGTGTAGTTCAGCTCATCTCCAAGCTGATGGAACAGGACGGCGACTCAGGTAAGGCGGCTCGCTACCGTGGTCAGGTGTTCTGTGGTGCTGCCACCTAGTGGGCTGTGGTGTAGTTCAGCTCATCTCCAAGCTGATGGAACAGGACGGCGACTCAGGTAAGGCGGCTCGCTACCGTGGTCAGCGGTTCTGTGGTGCTGCCACCTAGTGGGCTGTTGTGTAGTTCAGCTCATCTCCAAGCTGATGGAACAGGACGGCGACTCAGGTAAGGCGGCTCGCTACCGTGGTCAGCTGTTCTGTGGTGGTGCCACCTAGTGGGCTGTGGTGTAGTTCAGCTCATCTCCAAGCTGATGGAACAGGACGGCGACTCAGGTAAGGCGGCTCGCTACCGTGGTCAGCTGTTCTGTGGTGGTGCCACCTAGTGGGCTGTGGTGTAGTTCAGCTCCTCTCCAAGCTGATGGAACAGGACGGCGACTCAGGTAAGGCGGCTCGCTACCGTGGTCAGCTGTTCTGTGGTGGTGCCACCTAGTGGGCTGTGGTGTAGTTCAGCTCATCTCCAAGCTGATGGAACAGGACGGCGACTCAGGTAAGGCGGCTCGCTACCGTGGTCAGCTGTTCTGTGGTGGTGCCACCTAGTGGGCTGTTGTGTAGTTCAGCTCATCTCCAAGCTGATGGAACAGGACGGCGACTCAGGTAAGGCGGCTCGCTACCGTGGTCAGCTGTTCTGTGGTGCTGCCACCTAGTGGGCTGTGGTGTAGTTCAGCTCATCTCCAAGCTGATGGAACAGGACGGCGACTCAGGTAAGGCGGCTCGCTACCGTGGTCAGCTGTTCTGTGGTGGTGCCACCTAGTGGGCTGTGGTGTAGTTCAGCTCCTCTCCAAGCTGATGGAACAGGACGGCGACTCAGGTAAGGCGGCTCGCTACCGTGGTCAGCTGTTCTGTGGTGCTGCCACCTAGTGGGCTGTGGTGTAGTTCAGCTCATCTCCAAGCTGATGGAACAGGACGGCGACTCAGGTAAGGCGGCTCGCTACCGTGGTCAGCTGTTCTGTGGTGGTGCCACCTAGTGGGCTGTGGTGTAGTTCAGCTCCTCTCCAAGCTGATGGAACAGGACGGCGACTCAGGTAAGGCGGCTCGCTACCGTGGTCAGCTGTTCTGTGGTGGTGCCACCTAGTGGGCTGTGGTGTAGTTCAGCTCATCTCCAAGCTGATGGAACAGGACGGCGACTCAGGTAAGGCGGCTCGCTACCGTGGTCAGCTGTTCTGTGGTGCTGCCACCTAGTGGGCTGTGGTGTAGTTCAGCTCATCTCCAAGCTGATGGAACAGGACGGCGACTCAGGTAAGGCGGCTCGCTACCGTGGTCAGCTGTTCTGTGGTGCTGCCACCTAGTGGGCTGCGGTGTAGTTCAGCTCATCTCCAAGCTGATGGAACAGGACGGCGACTCAGGTAAGGCGGCTCGCTACCGTGGTCAGCTGTTCTGTGGTGCTGCCACCTAGTGGGCTGTGGTGTAGTTCAGCTCCTCTCCAAGCTGATGGAACAGGACGGCGACTCAGGTAAGGCGGCTCGCTACCGTGGTCAGCTGTTCTGTGGTGCTGCCACCTAGTGGGCTGTGGTGTAGTTCAGCTCCTCTCCAAGCTGATGGAACAGGACGGCGACTCAGGTAAGGCGGCTCGCTACCGTGGTCAGCTGTTCTGTGGTGCTGCCACCTAGTGGGCTGTGGTGTAGTTCAGCTCCTCTCCAAGCTGATGGAACAGGACGGCGACTCAGGTAAGGCGGCTCGCTACCGTGGTCAGCTGTTCTGTGGTGCTGCCACCTAGTGGGCTGTGGTGTAGTTCAGCTCCTCTCCAAGCTGATGGAACAGGACGGCGACTCAGGTAAGGCGGCTCGCTACCGTGGTCAGCTGTTCTGTGGTGGTGCCACCTAGTGGGCTGTGGTGTAGTTCAGCTCATCTCCAAGCTGATGGAACAGGACGGCGACTCAGGTAAGGCGGCTCGCTACCGTGGTCAGCTGTTCTGTGGTGGTGCCACCTAGTGGGCTGTGGTGTAGTTCAGCTCATCTCCAAGCTGATGGAACAGGACGGCGACTCAGGTAAGGCGGCTCGCTACCGTGGTCAGCGGTTCTGTGGTGCTGCCACCTAGTGGGCTGTGGTGTAGTTCAGCTCATCTCCAAGCTGATGGAACAGGACGGCGACTCAGGTAAGGCGGCTCGCTACCGTGGTCAGCTGTTCTGTGGTGCTGCCACCTAGTGGGCTGTGGTGTAGTTCAGCTCCTCTCCAAGCTGATGGAACAGAACGGCGACTCAGGTAAGGCGGCTCGCTACCGTGGTCAGCTGTTCTGTGGTGCTGCCACCTAGTGGGCTGTGGTGTAGTTCAGCTCCTCTCCAAGCTGATGGAACAGGACGGCGACTCAGGTAAGGCGGCTCGCTACCGTGGTCAGCTGTTCTGTGGTGGTGCCACCTAGTGGGCTGTGGTGTAGTTCAGCTCATCTCCAAGCTGATGGAACAGGACGGCGACTCAGGTAAGGCGGCTCGCTACCGTGGTCAGCTGTTCTGTGGTGGTGCCACCTAGTGGGCTGTGGTGTAGTTCAGCTCCTCTCCAAGCTGATGGAACAGGACGGCGACTCAGGTAAGGCGGCTCGCTACCGTGGTCAGCTGTTCTGTGGTGGTGCCACCTAGTGGGCTGTGGTGTAGTTCAGCTCATCTCCAAGCTGATGGAACAGGACGGCGACTCAGGTAAGGCGGCTCGCTACCGTGGTCAGCTGTTCTGTGGTGGTGCCACCTAGTGGGCTGTGGTGTAGTTCAGCTCCTCTCCAAGCTGATGGAACAGGACGGCGACTCAGGTAAGGCGGCTCGCTACCGTGGTCAGCTGTTCTGTGGTGGTGCCACCTAGTGGGCTGTGGTGTAGTTCAGCTCCTCTCCAAGCTGATGGAACAGGACGGCGACTCAGGTAAGGCGGCTCGCTACCGTGGTCAGCTGTTCTGTGGTGGTGCCACCTAGTGGGCTGTGGTGTAGTTCAGCTCCTCTCCAAGCTGATGGAACAGGACGGCGACTCAGGTAAGGCGGCTCGCTACCGTGGTCAGCTGTTCTGTGGTGCTGCCACCTAGTGGGCTGTGGTGTAGTTCAGCTCATCTCCAAGCTGATGGAACAGGACGGCGACTCAGGTAAGGCGGCTCGCTACCGTGGTCAGCTGTTCTGTGGTGGTGCCACCTAGTGGGCTGTGGTGTAGTTCAGCTCATCTCCAAGCTGATGGAACAGGACGGCGACTCAGGTAAGGCGGTTCGCTACCGTGGTCAGCTGTTCTGTGGTGGTGCCACCTAGTGGGCTGTGGTGTAGTTCAGCTCATCTCCAAGCTGATGGAACAGGACGGCGACTCAGGTAAGGCGGCTCGCTACCGTGGTCAGGTGTTCTGTGGTGCTGCCACCTAGTGGGCTGTGGTGTAGTTCAGCTCATCTCAAAGCTGATGGAACAGGACGGCGACTCAGGTAAGGCGGCTCGCTACCGTGGTCAGCTGTTCTGTGGTGGTGCCACCTAGTGGGCTGTGGTGTAGTTCAGCTCATCTCCAAGCTGATGGAACAGGACGGCGACTCAGGTAAGGCGGCTCGCTACCGTGGTCAGCTGTTCTGTGGTGCTGCCACCTAGCGGGCTGTGGTGTAGTTCAGCTCATCTCCAAGCTGATGGAACAGGACGGCGACTCAGGTAAGGCGGCTCGCTACCGTGGTCAGGTGTTCTGTGGTGCTGCCACCTAGTGGGCTGTGGTGTAGTTCAGCTCATCTCCAAGCTGATGGAACAGGACGGCGACTCAGGTAAGGCGGCTCGCTACCGTGGTCAGCGGTTCTGTGGTGCTGCCACCTAGTGGGCTGTGGTGTAGTTCAGCTCATCTCCAAGCTGATGGAACAGGACGGCGACTCAGGTAAGGCGGCTCGCTACCGTGGTCAGCTGTTCTGTGGTGCTGCCACCTAGTGGGCTGTGGTGTAGTTCAGCTCATCTCCAAGCTGATGGAACAGGACGGCGACTCAGGTAAGGCGGCTCGCTACCGTGGTCAGCTGTTCTGTGGTGGTGCCACCTAGTGGGCTGTGGTGTAGTTCAGCTCATCTCCAAGCTGATGGAACAGGACGGCGACTCAGGTAAGGCGGCTCGCTACCGTGGTCAGCTGTTCTGTGGTGCTGCCACCTAGTGGGCTGTGGTGTAGTTCAGCTCATCTCCAAGCTGATGGAACAGGACGGCGACTCAGGTAAGGCGGCTCGCTACCGTGGTCAGCGGTTCTGTGGTGCTGCCACCTAGTGGGCTGTGGTGTAGTTCAGCTCATCTCCAAGCTGATGGAACAGGACGGCGACTCAGGTAAGGCGGCTCGCTACCGTGGTCAGCTGTTCTGTGGTGGTGCCACCTAGTGGGCTGTGGTGTAGTTCAGCTCCTCTCCAAGCTGATGGAACAGGACGGCGACTCAGGTAAGGCGGCTCGCTACCGTGGTCAGCTGTTCTGTGGTGCTGCCACCTAGTGGGCTGTGGTGTAGTTCAGCTCATCTCCAAGCTGATGGAACAGGACGGCGACTCAGGTAAGGCGGCTCGCTACCGTGGTCAGCTGTTCTGTGGTGCTGCCACCTAGTGGGCTGTGGTGTAGTTCAGCTCATCTCCAAGCTGATGGAACAGGACGGCGACTCAGGTAAGGCGGCTCGCTACCGTGGTCAGCTGTTCTGTGGTGGTGCCACCTAGTGGGCTGTGGTGTAGTTCAGCTCCTCTCCAAGCTGATGGAACAGGACGGCGACTCAGGTAAGGCGGCTCGCTACCGTGGTCAGCTGTTCTGTGGTGCTGCCACCTAGTGGGCTGTGGTGTAGTTCAGCTTATCTCCAAGCTGATGGAACAGGACGGCGACTTAGGTAAGGCGGCTCGCTACCGTGGTCAGCGGTTCTGTGGTGCTGCCACCTAGTGGGCTGTGGTGTAGTTCAGCTCATCTCCAAGCTGATGGAACAGGACGGCGACTCAGGTAAGGCGGCTCGCTACCGTGGTCAGCTGTTCTGTGGTGCTGCCACCTAGTGGACTGTGGTGTAGTTCAGCTCATCTCCAAGCTGATGGAACAGGACGGCGACTCAGGTAAGGCGGCTCGCTACCGTGGTCAGCTGTTCTGTGGTGGTGCCACCTAGTAGGCTGTGGTGTAGTTCAGCTCATCTCCAAGCTGATGGAACAGGACGGCGACTCAGGTAAGGCGGCTCGCTACCGTGGTCAGCTGTTCTGTGGTGGTGCCACCTAGTGGGCTGTGGTGTAGTTCAGCTTATCTCCAAGCTGATGGAACAGGACGGCGACTTAGGTAAGGCGGCTCGCTACCGTGGTCAGCGGTTCTGTGGTGCTGCCACCTAGTGGGCTGTGGTGTAGTTCAGCTCCTCTCCAAGCTGATGGAACAGGACGGCGACTCAGGTAAGGCGGCTCGCTACCGTGGTCAGCTGTTCTGTGGTGCTGCCACCTAGTGGGCTGTGGTGTAGTTCAGCTCCTCTCCAAGCTGATGGAACAGGACGGCGACTCAGGTAAGGCGGCTCGCTACCGTGGTCAGCTGTTCTGTGGTGCTGCCACCTAGTGGACTGTGGTGTAGTTCAGCTCATCTCCAAGCTGATGGAACAGGACGGCGACTCAGGTAAGGCGGCTCGCTACCGTGGTCAGCTGTTCTGTGGTGCTGCCACCTAGTGGGCTGTGGTGTAGTTCAGCTCCTCTCCAAGCTGATGGAACAGGACGGCGACTCAGGTAAGGCGGCTCGCTACCGTGGTCAGCTGTTCTGTGGTGGTGCCACCTAGTGGGCTGTGGTGTAGTTCAGCTCATCTCCAAGCTGATGGAACAGGACGGCGACTCAGGTAAGGCGGCTCGCTACCGTGGTCAGCTGTTCTGTGGTGGTGCCACCTAGTGGGCTGTGGTGTAGTTCAGCTCATCTCCAAGCTGATGGAACAGGACGGCGACTCAGGTAAGGCGGCTCGCTACCGTGGTCAGCTGTTCTGTGGTGCTGCCACCTAGTGGGCTGTGGTGTAGTTCAGCTCCTCTCCAAGCTGATGGAACAGGACGGCGACTCAGGTAAGGCGGCTCGCTACCGTGGTCAGCTGTTCTGTGGTGCTGCCACCTAGTGGGCTGTGGTGTAGTTCAGCTCCTCTCCAAGCTGATGGAACAGGACGGCGACTCAGGTAAGGCGGCTCGCTACCGTGGTCAGCTGTTCTGTGGTGCTGCCACCTAGTGGGCTGTGGTGTAGTTCAGCTCCTCTCCAAGCTGATGGAACAGGACGGCGACTCAGGTAAGGCGGCTCGCTACCGTGGTCAGCTGTTCTGTGGTGGTGCCACCTAGTGGGCTGTGGTGTAGTTCAGCTCATCTCCAAGCTGATGGAACAGGACGGCGACTCAGGTAAGGCGGCTCGCTACCGTGGTCAGCTGTTCTGTGGTGGTGCCACCTAGTGGGCTGTGGTGTAGTTCAGCTCATCTCCAAGCTGATGGAACAGGACGGCGACTCAGGTAAGGCGGCTCGCTACCGTGGTCAGCTGTTCTGTGGTGCTGCCACCTAGTGGGCTGTGGTGTAGTTCAGCTCCTCTCCAAGCTGATGGAACAGGACGGCGACTCAGGTAAGGCGGCTCGCTACCGTGGTCAGCTGTTCTGTGGTGCTGCCACCTAGTGGGCTGTGGTGTAGTTCAGCTCCTCTCCAAGCTGATGGAACAGGACGGCGACTCAGGTAAGGCGGCTCGCTACCGTGGTCAGCTGTTCTGTGGTGCTGCCACCTAGTGGGCTGTGGTGTAGTTCAGCTCCTCTCCAAGCTGATGGAACAGGACGGCGACTCAGGTAAGGCGGCTCGCTACCGTGGTCAGCTGTTCTGTGGTGCTGCCACCTAGTGGGCTGTGGTGTAGTTCAGCTCCTCTCCAAGCTGATGGAACAGGACGGCGACTCAGGTAAGGCGGCTCGCTACCGTGGTCAGCTGTTCTGTGGTGCTGCCACCTAGTGGGCTGTGGTGTAGTTCAGCTCCTCTCCAAGCTGATGGAACAGGACGGCGACTCAGGTAAGGCGGCTCGCTACCGTGGTCAGCTGTTCTGTGGTGGTGCCACCTAGTGGGCTGTGGTGTAGTTCAGCTCATCTCCAAGCTGATGGAACAGGACGGCGACTCAGGTAAGGCGGCTCGCTACCGTGGTCAGCTGTTCTGTGGTGGTGCCACCTAGTGGGCTGTGGTGTAGTTCAGCTCATCTCCAAGCTGATGGAACAGGACGGCGACTCAGGTAAGGCGGCTCGCTACCGTGGTCAGCTGTTCTGTGGTGGTGCCACCTAGTGGGCTGTGGTGTAGTTCAGCTCATCTCCAAGCTGATGGAACAGGACGGCGACTCAGGTAAGGCGGCTCGCTACCGTGGTCAGCTGTTCTGTGGTGCTGCCACCTAGTGGGCTACCTTTGTGTAATGCTGCCACAGTGTGAGCTATCCCCGTGGTGCTGCCATCTAGTGAGCTACCTTTATGTAATGCTACCACAGTGGGAGCTGTCCCCGTGGTGCTGCCATCTAGTGAGCTACCTTGATGTAGTGCCGCCATAGTGTGTGCTGTCTCTATGGTGCTGTCATCTAGTGAGCTACCTTGATGTAATGCTGCCAATGTGTGCTGTCTCTATGGTGCTGCCATCTAGTGAGCTACCTTTATGTAATGCTGCCACAGTGTGTGCTGTCTCTATGGTGCTGCCATCTAGTGAGCTACCTTGATGTAATGCTGCCACAGTGTGTGCTGTCTCTACGGTGCTGCCATCTAGTGGTCTCCGTTACCCTGGTATTACTCGTAAGGCCACATTTACCGGTTGTACCTTCCAGCGTCCCTCTATTGGAAGCACCCTACGCTGTTACACGGCAAGGAAGCCCTGACCTCTCCACTGACGACCTTGCCCTCCGAGGACCTTCAGCACCGCGCCCTTGAACTCTTCAAGGTCAGTGGCGCAAAGACAAATACCCATGTTCTCCGATAGCTGAGAAATGTAGAGGTGTAATATGTAATATTATGAGAATCATGTTCATGCTAATAAGGCCGATTACTCTGTTGCTTTAGGGTTTGAGATTAGTGGTTGTTTGCGGACAACGCTGGGTGTAATGATATACGCGATTTGCTGATATGTATGGTCATGTTACCAATCAAAGAAAAGGGTCCAGGGTAAGCTTAATAACTTATTGAGTGGGTGACACAACGTACGCTAGCGTAAGTCCTCGCCTGGGAAATTTTGGCATTCAAAACTGTTTTTATTTGTTATATGACCCAGTGCCTCTTACCCCTTTCCCTCCATTCTCTCCACCGCCCCCCGCCCCGCCCCGCCCCGCCCACACACACACGCACTTGCCTGAGCTGCAGAGTAACAGGTCTTGGTTGGTGGTTCGCGCCCTGGCAGTCGCGTCTTGGGTGTGTGTGTTGCATCTAACCCCTAATTTCATTCACTTTAGTCCATGTTAACATAAGTAGCCTTAAAGACCCGCTACGTGTGTTTGCAGTGCTGCCACACCTTCACCAACATCGAGCTGGAGTCTGGCCAGCTGGACCAGCACGTGGGGCTGGCCCGCAGCGTGCTGGACACCTGCCTCCAGCACCCCGAACTACAGAACGAACTGTACTGCCAGCTCATCCGACAGACCTCGTCTCACCCGCCACAGCACAAGTCACCCGTCCAGGTAGCGTATCCCCAGCGCCACCCCCCCCCCCACTGTCCTTCTCTGCCACCCTCCCCTCCCCCCACTCCCCCACCCCCAGCACCCCGAGCTACAGAACGAACTGTACTGCCAGCTCATCCGACAGACCTCGTCTCACCCGCCACAGCACAAGTCACCCGTCCAGGTAGCGTATCCCCAGCGCCCCCCCCCCTCCCCTCTCTGCCACCCTCCCACCTTCCCCTCCTCCCTCTCACCGCTCACGGCTGGTGTCACTAAGGTGGTGATGTCCGTATTCAGATACCATTGTGAAAAAGAGTTTAATGCTGTCAAACTAGTGCATGGAGGGCGCTCACTGTTGTTATACATAGCTCAGGAGAAAAGGCTGCCAATTTACTAAATGTTTGACTACTTAATACTGTTGGTTTGTACATTTGTCAATATATTCCTTTCTTATGTGAACGTTTGCTGACCGCGAATAACACTTGTAGATTTATATGGTCACCTCATTCACGTCGTCACCCACCAACACCGACCGCCTCAAGGACTCTTTTCTCTCCCCTCCCTCCGCCAGAACTTCCTGCTGTGCGGAAGCTCCTCGTGGTTCCTGTGTGACGCGTCCCCCACGTCCCCGACGGGCGGCGCCGAGGGCAACCTGATCGAGTCAAAGCTCAACCCGTCACCCTACGTCATCCTGCAGGGCTGGCAGCTGCTGGCCATGGTCGTGTCCCTCTTCCTGCCTCGCCAGAGCGTCCTCTGGTACCTCAAGGCCCACCTGACGCGCCACGCCGACCCCAAGTACGTCACTCTGTGTCCACGCGCAGCGCGCTGTTGCTACGCGACCGCGAAATACGGTCTGCGTCACACCTCTGTTGCTATGCGACCGCGGGTTAAAGCATGCGTCACACCTCTGTTGCTAAGCGACCGCGGATTAAACCTTGCGTCACTTCTCTGTTCCTATGCAACCGCAGAATAAAGCTTGCGTTACTTCTCTGTTGCTATGCGACCTCAGGTGATGGCTTACTGACATATCATCTTATCTCTATAATTATCATATTTTGCATTGCATTGAAACAGCGTTTCCGTCCTTCATGCATCTCCTCATCATTGCGCCACATGTGTAATTAGGATGGCCTGAAAATACCATTACATCCTTCGCGACTTTCGCCGGCGTCTTGTCATAACTTAACGCTTCCTGTCGCTATGACAACGCCTGTGGGCTGTGGTGACCCTGGTGTTGTAAAGCACTGATACATATATTATGCACGTGCGTTAGGTAAAAATATATCGTAAATCTCATAATTGTATAACTTGATACGAATTATTAGGTAACTGTAGAAAAACATATGTCATTATTTCTTTCCTGTTTAAAGGAATACATATCTCCGGATTGGCTAATTTAGCAATTGATATATCTCTCAACAGCCGATCCATATTCTCTTTTACGCGCCGATAACTGGTTGCAGCATCTCCTTTGTAACTAGTTTCTCGCGTCGTTTCTGTACAGGACGGATATAGGGAAATATGCAGCTTTCTGTCAACGGGCGATGGAGAGAACTCTTCAAAACGGGGGTAGAGAAGCGCGCCCGTCTCGTATGGAAGTCCTGTCCATCCTTCTACGAAATCCATATCATCACTCGCAGCCAATCAGCATTCCAGTCCACTTCTTAAATGGGTCATATCAGGTAAGTCAGCCGTGTGTGCGCCTATATCAGGTACATAAAGGATGAAAGTACGCAATTAATTACTGTGTGTGATCAAAAACGGAACATGCAATATGAAGCTCTGTGCGCATGCGCGGGATTTGTGATGGAGGCAAGCGTTTTAAAACTAGTCAATTGTCTGATAGCTCCTGCGGCACTACGCAGTGAGGTTCTAATGGCATTTGTACGTGTGTCATAACGTCCTCCACGACAGTCCGTGTGGTAGTAAACAAGAAGGGAATACACACTGGTTTACATGTGTCCTCAGTTCCCGCCCCCCCCCCCCCCACCAGGTTGTGAGCCTCGACGTTTCTTCATAACGTCCTCCACGACATTCCGTGTGATAGTAAACAAGAAGGGAATACACACTGGTTGACATGTGTCCTCAGTTCTCGCGCCCCCCCCCCCAGGTTATGAGCCTCGACGTTTCTTCATAGCGTCCTCTGCGACAGTCCGTGTGATAGTAAACAGGAAGGGAATACACACTGGTTGACATGTATGTTCTGTTCTCACCCGTCCAGGTTGTGAGCTTCGACGGGTCGACGACTGTGTGTGAGTTCCTCCAGACTCTCAACAAGACCCTCAGCATGCGGGACGTGGCTCTCTCAGGGTTCGCACTCTTCACGGACGACCCCGCCGGCCAGGAGCTCGAGCACTGCCTCAAAGGTCAACTCAAGGTCAGTCAAACGCCAACCAAGTAACCAAAAAGGTCAACGCTGCTGCGCTGTGCGGGTTTCGTGTGACTTACGATGAAACTTAATGGAGATTTGTATTTTCTATTTAGCAGGAATGTATAATGTTGAATGTGTGAAAATGAATCTGATTGGCTAGCCTGGCTATGTTCCAGGCAGAAGGAAGGGGGTGGTAATGGTGTGCGTGGCTTCATGTACGCTGACTTCTCTCTGGGGGTTTCCAGGTGGGTGACGTCATTTCTAATTGGGAGAAGGCATTCCTGCACCACGCTTCACAAAGAGGGCGCCCCGACAGCAGCCGTACGGTCCGTCTCACATACAAGGACAGGTCAGTGTTAACCTCCCCGTCGGGTGGGATGTCATGCCCCTGGCAACGCACGTGGTGAGTGAGGGGAAACGCGCCACCCTATTGCACTGCTAACGCTAGCCTCGTCACTCACCGTGATGCGGTCAGGTTGCATACCTATTATATCTACGTGACGCCGTAGTGGACGTTATGCGGTATAATTTGACCTTCAACCCCCGGCTTCGCGACCTTGACCTTGTCAGTTATTTGGACGCGAGCTGGCCATTGTCACGTTCGGCTCTTCCGACGATACCGAAAATATGAAGTGAATATTGAAATAGTTGACCTCCAATCCCTAGACCTGTGACCTTGATCTTATCGTTCGTTTTAACTGCTACCGAATGCGGTATATGACTTGTTCCATAGTATTCAGGACCTGGAATTGGTGCACCCATGAGGTTTCCTGTTTGACCTTTGACCTTTGACCCCACAGGTTATATTTCAAGAGCCAGTCTCGCTTGGAGTCTGAGAAGGAGAAACTTTTGTTGACGTATCAAATCAACGACGAGATCGTCAACGGCAGGTTCCCGCTCAACCGAGACTTGGCGGTGGAGCTGGCCGCCCTGATGGCACAGGTAACAGCGGAACCACGGTGGGGCGGAGGGGGGTGGGGGGAGAGGGCTGGCGGTGGAGCTGGCCGCCCTGATGTCACAGGTAACAGGGGAACCACGGTGGCGCGGAGGGGGGTGGGGGAGAGGGCTGGCGGTGGAGCTGGGCGCCCTGATGGCACAGGTAACAGGGGAACCACGGTGGGGCGGAGGGGGATGGGGGAGAGGGCTGGCGGTGGAGCTGGCCGCCCTGATGGCACAGGTAACAGAGGAACCACGGTGGGGCGGAGGGGGGTGGGGGGAGAGGGCTGGCGGTGGAGCTGGCCGCCCTGATGGCACAGGTAACAGGGGAACCACGGTGGGGCGGAGGGGGGTGGGGCGGAGGGGGGTGGGGGAGAGGGCTGGCGGTGGAGCTGGCCGCCCTGATGGCACAGGTAACGGGAACCACGGTGGGGCGGAGTGGGGTGGGGGAGAGGGCTGGCGGTGAAGCTGGCCGCCTTGATGGCACAGGTAACAGGGGAGCCACGGCTGGGGGAGAGGGAGAGAGCTGGCCGCCCCGATGGCACAGGTAACAGGGGAACCACGGCTGGGGGAGAGGGAGAGAGCTGGCCGCCCTGATGGCACAGGTAACAGGGGAACCACGGCTGGGGGAGAGGGAGAGAGCTGGCCGCCCTGATGGCACAGGTAACAGGGGAACCACGGCTGGGGGAGAGGGAGAGAGCTGGCCGCCCTGATGGCACAGGTAACAGGGGAATCCCGGCTGGGGGAGAGGGAGAGAGCTGGCCGCCCCGATGGTACAGGTAACAGGGGAACCACGGCGGGGGGAGAGGGAGAGAGCTGGCCGCCCTGATGGCACAGGTAACAGGGAAATGACGGCTGGGGGAGAGGGAGAGAGCTGGCCGCCCCGATGGCACAGGTAACAGGGGAACCACGTTGGGGCGGAGGGGGGTGGGGGAGAGGGCTGGCGGAGAGAGCTGGCCGCCCTGATGGCACAGGTAACTTGGGGAGAGGGGGGTGAGGGAGACGGCTGGCCGTACAGCAGGGGGATGAAATAACCATCAAAGGAGAACTGAAGCAATGGTAAAATGAGCGATAAATACCATGCTTGTATCGTTTTAATTAAGTCGTACAGAAGGTGGGCTATACATTTACAGATACAGAGACGCAAAAACTTTCGCGTTCAATGTTTATAGATTGTGATTGTGTCATTAGGAGTGAGCCTTGATGTATTAATGGGCGCCCCCCGCTTAAGTTGTTGTAGTGGTTAGCGTACTAGACCGCTGAGAAGTAAGTTATGGGTTCGTATCCGGACTCAGGCATCCAATGTGGCGAACGTATCATCCATCCACCATCAGTCGTTGTCCCTGGGAGGTTCTTTGGCCCGGTAAAGCAGGTCGGTCCTCCATGTTACGGCGAACCATTGTTTCAACATAGCTCACATATGACTCGCGCCTACCTTTCACTTTAATAATCAATTTCGTAGGCTCCGACGTGACAGATGGATCCTAAAAGTTCACCATTTCTGCTCTGTTTTCAACTTTTCTTCTCTGTTTTGTTTACCATTTCTTCTCTGTTTTGTTAGCCATTTCTTCTCTGTATTGTTTAACCATTTCTTCTCTGTTTTGTTGAAAAAATGTCTGTTTTGTTCACCATTTCTTCTTAGTTTTGTTTAACATTTCTTCTCTGTTTTGTTCACCATTTCTTCTCTGTTTTGTTCACCATTTCTTCTCTGTTTTGTTCACCGTTTCTTCTCTGGTTTGTTCACTATTTCTTCTCAGTTGTCTTTAACATTTGTTCTCGGTTTTGTTCACCATTTCTTATCTGTTGTCTTCAGATTGAGTTCGGCGACTACCGACGCCTTGGGGACACCTCGGCCTCGGTGTACTGCACGATGCCGCGAGCTGGCACTAAGCAGGCGGACAGGGTCGGGGCGCCCTCCCACCAGCACCTCGCTCACGTCATCAGTCGCTTCTACCCCAGGCGATACAAGGACGCCAACGTACAGAACATGAGGTGAGTGGGGGCTAGAGCCGGGAGGTGGGGGTTGGGGGGGGGGGCTAGGGCGTCAACGGGCGTAACATGAGGTGAGTGGGGGTGATGGGAGAGGAGAGGATAAAACAAGAACATGGTGTCATGAATGTCTTTGTTGGGATGTCATATATCAATTTCTACGTTGTAACAGCTGATGCTTATTAAGATATCAGATCTTTTGAATAGGCCTTAAAGCTCAGATAAACCACATCATTTTTTTTTTATTATTTAAACATTATTTCTTTTCTGAGGTTCCCCTGAAAGGGATGCCATCGGGCAGGGTCACCTCGAAAACCACATCATCATAGCCAAAGTGTACTTCACACATGTATTTTTCATGTAATTACTGAATAGTTAGCTATCCATCGTTCAGCCGTATTCACGTTATCGATAAGTGTCATCTTATAATCGGCTTGGTTAGTTGAGTTTTGTATCGATGCCGTTGTCTCTGTGCAGGATTGTGGAACACATTATCTGTGAGAAGTGGATCGCGTTGCGGGGTCGCTCACTCGCCGAGTGCGTGCGCACCTACTCACGGCCGCCCGGAAGTGGCCCTTCTTCGGCGCTCGTCTCTTCTCGGCAAAGGTGAGAATCACGTGATCGCGAGAAGTCGCTCCGTGACTTGAGTAGTAATGATGACGGGAGCGATGTAATGGAAGGTATGTGTGTGTGTGGGCCGGGGGTATCCGTGTTTTGTGCCCCCCCCCCATCACACACACATCTCACCGTGAGAGAGACATGATATGAGTAATATGTGAGCTATTATAGAAAACCTGTCGAAAAAACTGTGACAATGACAAGTAATGGATAAGTCAAGGAAAATTGGTATTTTTTTAAAAAGAAATTGGAAAGTGGCTTTGTGGGGTTAAAAACTCTGGAATTCTATCCTACTCCCTCCATTTCTCGCAACTCCTACTTTCTTTTTAGTGCAGGTTTAGTGCCCCGATTTTGTCTGACAGTTCTTCGCTTTGCAAAAATCCTGAATTTGTCATGGAAGAAATTAAAATTTTGTTATCAGATTTGTGTGGGAACCCTGAATGATTGATTCGTGGTGTGTGACATGTTATGTGTAAGTTCCGGTTGTTTGTTTCAGTTCAAGCACGGGGCGAGTGGTGGGATGCAGGTGTGGATAGCCATACAGGAGGACGGGGTGTCTCTGCTCGACTTCACATCCATGGTGAGTCAGTCAAATACAGCCGCTGCAATCCCAACCAAAGACACGTGGCATCACTCTGCTTGTTTACTCTATTATTCCGCTCATATTTTCGCTTGTATTGCGTGTGCCAGTATCAGTGGGGACTCAGTAGGCCGATCCAGGCTCCGACACTAAGCCCCGCCCACGCTTGAGTCCTTTTCCCTTTTGTCATGAGTACGAAATTGACAATCAGCGATCGTAGGCACAAGTGAGAAGTACTCATCTGTGAAACTGACAACAAAGTGACATGCTGCTTTGTTCCGTCCGACTTGTTGGTCAGACATAACGCACGTCGAAGACCTTTTTTCACCACATGATGGATAGAAGCAACAGTGACGTTAGTGAATGATTGACAGCCTGGAT